>WBNH01003748.1:59129-217562 GCA_013401255.1 Urocolius indicus
TGGGGGGGGGGTTGGGGTGGGGGCGGGGGGGGGTGCCGCAATATATTTTCAAAGAGATCTCTTTGGTCAAAAGAAAAAAAAAAAAAAAAGAAAGTTAATTGGTTTTAGTCCGTCTTTAGGGCTCATCATAATTCAGAGACAATTTAGACCTGGCCACTTTTAATGTCTGAAGCCTGTCTGCTGTGTTTGTACTAGGCCTTTTTATTGCATTTCTAATATGCATGTCTATAAATAACTAGTCTTACACCTTTTTATGGTTATTACAGTTTGGTTTTCATCCCATGGGCTGAAGTCCTGCTTGTCTGACTCATGCAAAGTAATCTACATGAAGTATGATAAGTGGTTCTGGGCCTTCATTGTTAGTGATTAAATTCTATAAAATTAAATCTTTGCTTCATTTAATTGTGTAACTTTAGAACATTCCTTACACTTCATATTTTAATGGAATTTCAGTTGTGTTGCATGTTGCACAGCACTTTCACGTTTGTGTTGAAATTAGTTCTTGCCCTGGACATACTGGTGCTTTTATTCTAGTTCTAGAAAGATAAGCGTATCAGCAACACTACCTAAAACCAATCCAGCGCAAAATGTTATGCTACAAATCACAGAATCGTAGAATGGTAGGTGCTAGAAAGGATCATCTAGCTGAACCTCACTTCTCAAGCAGTTCACCTCAATCAGGTTGCATAGGAACAAGTCCAAGTATGTTTTTAAAACCTTCAGAGGAGACTCCACACCCTCCCTGGGCAGCCTGTGCCAGGGCTCCCTCACTCTTACAGGAAAGAAGTTTTTTTTCTTATAAGTAGAACTTTTCGTGTTCTAGTTTTTGTCCATTTCCTATAGTTCTATCACTGAACACTACAGAAAAAAAAGTGTCACCCCATCCTCTTGACATACACCCTCCTCAGTCTCTTCTCTGTCCTCAACAGTCCCAGGTCTTACAGCCTTTCCTCATAAGGAAGATGTTGCAGCCCCCTGATCATCCTGGTGGCCCTGCTCTGGACTCTCTCCAAAAGTTCCCTGTCCCTCCTGATCTGGGGAGCCCAGAACTGGACACAGGACTCCAGATGAGGCCTCACCACGGCAGAGCAGATTAGACCTTTAAGCTATTTTTAGGGATGAAATCTATTTCTTTAAAAATGTTTTTGTTTTGTTTTCTCTTACTTGGTAAACAACTAAGGCCTGTTTTCAACTAGGCTTCCACATCCCTCCTTACTCTTCTTGTCATCTCCTCAGCTCTCTCCACCAGCTTCACTTTCTGCTTCATTCCTCTTCCTCCCAAAATCTTCCCACCCCAGCCCTATACTCTCAGCTGAAAGAATCAGTGTAACATTATTTTAAATGCTGATACAGGCAATAAAATTTGCATGCAACTGGTAAGTGGTAACTGCAGCACATAGGCTGTGTGTGCCTATAGCTATCATGATCTGACTGCATTTATCATGCAGCAATTGTTATGTGGGATGCAGAAAGTGTGCCCTGTTCATCCTGCCAGACCTGTGTCATGCTAACTTGATGGGAAGAGATGCCCTATAAGCATGAGTCCAAAACTGTTGTATGTGTTACGTCTACCCAAGGGTGGTTATGAGCTCACCCAAGCTAGGAGGGTTACATTGAAGGTAGCTGACATTCCTATGCACATCGTAAGATTAGCACAACATGACTGATATCAAAAACAACAACAACAAAGTTCCTTGTAGTTTATGATAAAAGGAGAAACAGATGTTTATAAAAGAGACAAAAGAAGTAAGAAAAAATTAAGAAATAAACTTTTGCATACTGTATTTTTTGTACATCTCGAGGCAAAACTCGGGTTTGAGCAGGAAAACATATCCATTGCATATTAAGTTAAGATCTATTAGCATTGTTAGGACAGCCAGGATAAACATAAACCTATACATTACCTGTAAATTAAACTTTTATTAGATTATTTCATCCTAGAGCTGGATCTCTTTCTACAACCACAGCTTCAGGCCATGTCTCTAGCAGATTCTTTCTCTGTAACAGCTCAAATGTATAGCTTTTCTCATCCACTAATCACAGCACATCTTGATTATTGCAACATTCTTTTCTCTGGCCTTGACAAAAGCAATCATCTTCATGTCCATTAAGTATATGCTTGGCAAAAATTATTTTCTAGCCTGTTTCCTTTAACTATTTCACTCCCTATTTTTATTATTCATTCTTTTGCATCCCTTCCCTATCATATCAAATACAAGCCTACTTGTACTTTAAAGGAACCTCAAAGCTCATACTCATACTTAGCTTTTCTTCATTAATGAATTGTTTACTCATGTCTGGCTTATTAAAATTTAGAACTCATGCTTAAATGGTTCCTCCCATAGATCATCCTCACAGTCTTCAAAACAAAAGATTTTCATAGTCAAAAATAAATATCATTTCAGGGTTCTTCCTCAAACTTCTCCTCAAAACATTCCCTCTCCATGAAATCTGGAAAAACTTGTCAGTGGTTAAATACACAGTGTCCCGAGCCCACTGTCTACCACGTTGACCTATATTGTCCCTTGGTTTCCCTGAATACCCTCAGTTATGTCTGCAGCCATATGTTGTCTCTTGTCTTGGGCTCAGATGCATAATCAGATTGCCACAGCTTAATGAGTACCACGTTTTAGCTGAGGCAAAGTAGTAATTTGCGTAGTTTTAAGCCACAACCCAAGCAAGTTAAAGTGTTCTAACTTAAACATGTTTCACTGAGGTTTAAGAACATAAGTTTACATTAAAACAGCTAAGAGTATGCACTCAGCAAGTCATTGTGGCAATTTATTAGACCATTGCAACTAATCATGTGCCTGGAGCTTTACACATTGAACTGTGTTGGGAACAAAACCTACTTTTTTCCTTTTTTTTCCATACATCAATGTAACATTTAGAGTTTTTTTCTAGCACAGAGCTTCTAGGGTTTACTACCATGAAGTGTGTAACTACAAAAAGGGCACTATACAAAAGCAATGTTGTTATGTGAACAGTCAAGTGAAGTGGACTGATCTTTCTCTGTTCTTAGGACAACTCCCTGTTGTACTGTGCTTCTCAAGGGCTGATGACACATTATCACATTGTTTAGAGGTTGACTGTTTCTCTAATCAAAATCATTTGACCATGTATTTGATTTACACATTTACCTCTCACTCACTCTTGCCTTTTTTCCCCTCTTTTTCTTTAGAACCTAAATCATCTCCTAAACATACTTTATCCTCATTTTCTTCCCCCTACAATTTTTTTTCTTATTATTTGTAGCAACATCTCTGGGAAAGAGAAACCAAAAAAGTGGTTTTCATCCTCTAAAGCTCTTGAGAGTTGGTACTGCCAATGTAACACTTTCCTGGAATTTAAAAAAAAAAACAAAAACAAAAACAAAAACCAACAAAACAATGAAACTTTAAAAATCTTTTTTTGTATTGGAGTTCCCATTGTCAGGTACCTACCTACAGTGTCAAAGTCACAGAGATTGTATGGCCAAGATCATGTCATTAAATAAAAGTACATTCTCTCACCCATGATACTGGAGAGGACGCAGGCAGAAGTTGAGGACCTGCCTCTACAAGAGCTATTAAATAATTTGAAAATATTGGAGGATGGGTTTTTTGTCAATGAAAATAGATCATTCTATTCCATTCTCCTATTCCATAAGTGCTACTTTCCAGCTCTTCTGCCTCATGTTTCTCTCTCTCTCCTCTCTGCCTGTTTAAACCTCAAAACTGCCTGCAGCAGGAATCCTGGGCTGCGGTAGTATAAAGCAGTATATTTTTATACATAATCAAAGTGGCCAGGGAGAGATGAGAGGGTTAACTATTCATCCCTTGACGAGATGGAGAAGATATGAACTGGAATATTGGTTTTTAAATAAAGAATTCCCTCTATCAGCAATACAGCAATGCACAGGCAGTGATTAAATAATTGTCAGAATTGTTAAAGTGTCTTTGGATTTCAAGTTCAACTGGAAAGTATTAAAACATATACTCTTCTAAATTGTTTAGCCAGAAAATATAACCAGAGGTTCTGGATGTTTGAGGGAAAACATATTTACTTGTTCAATTTCAAACACTTTCAGAGACAAAATAATTAATTGTCTCTGCAATCTGGTGAAGCAACCCTCTGAAACACTAGAGAAGCGGGGGAAAGAATGATAGGAAGAAGGAAAGAGGAATCAGCTTGGCATGGTTAAGTGATTTGCTCAGGAAAAAGATCGTTGCCAGATATCAAGAGTGATCCACCTTCCACTGAGTTTTAAAAAATGAATCATTCTCAAACACAGAGAGTATGTGATCCTTATGTACTTACAAAATAGGCTAATAACACATCTGATAGTATGTAAAGTTTAGGCCAATGATGAAAGACTATGGGTTTTGTTTTGAGGATCCTTTTTCAACATTACTGTTTAAAAACAATAATGAAGAAAATATTGCAAGAGGACAAGCTAAAGCATTGATGTTCCTGCAAACAGGACAACCAAATACTGATAATGCTGCCACTATGGATTTCTATATTAAAAATCCCAAAACAAAAAATTCTAAAATGTGCCTGGTTTGAAAACAACTTTGCAAGCATATGCTTGTCACTTTTCTAGATCATGGTCAGAACTGTTGCTGTAATTGCAAACAGAGATAGGCCAAACTCAGCGCTGGATCATAGCGGACCTTTGGCTAATATAACTTACGCAACGAGAAAAAGAGGAGTCTCAACTTGAAAAGCCTACATAGTATAGTAGTCCCTTTACTATTCCCTCTTACCCACTTCAATATATACTTTGTTTTTTTGATCCTCTTAACATTTCTCATAACAGATTGCTCTCATTGGGCTAGCTCACTGTTGTCACAGTTGTTTGCGATGTCATAGGGAAGGATATGACACAGGAGACCACTTGCCTCTGCAATGGCAGATGGAGGTCTAACAAGATAACCTAGAATATCTAAAATAGCACTAAATGGCTGTGTTTCAGCAAGTGGACTGACACCTAGAAGCCAACAGCAAAACACCTACTGACATTAAAATAAGTAAATTGCATTCTGACTGGCTATCTCCAAAACCCCATAAAATCAATTCTGATTTGGGCATAGACCAGTCCCGTCCAACTGACACTATTTGGGTTATTATGATGACAGTGCTATATTTTGGACCTGAGTTTGAATCAATATTACTTTTACCATGCTGCTCGTCACTGGTACCTAAGCACATGCTGAATGCCTAAGCTTTATCCAGTCCATGTAGCATGTTCTGACTGAAGCTGTGAGCGTGGCTATGATCTGGTCATCTCATTTGTGCTCTGTTCAAATAGTGAGAGGAGAAAGGATGTCTCCTTGTAGCGAGTACAGAAACCAACACAGATTCTCTTACTGCACAGGGCAACCCACAACCAGCAGGACATGTGTTGCTTTTACAGGTTCATGTGTAACATAGCACTGGTTTCTTTCTTTTGTTGTTCCTGTATTACATTTCCTCTCCCAGGTAGCAGTTGGACACAAAATTACATGTTTAAACACTTTTGAGTATACAGAATTTAGGTCTGGGCTCTGCACTCCTGAATTTGAATAACTTTTGCATTTATTATTGCATAGCAACCACCATCCATGTATTAGGCTGAGAGATGTTCCTAGATCTCACGGATCCCAGTCTTTAGAAATATTAAGATCTAGATTCTTCCAGCTTTATCAATATTCCCTTTGATGAAGGGGAAAAGGTAGCTTTGGCTTTTTCAGTAGTTGATTTCTTTTCTGAGGTGAGGGAAGTATTATTTTCCTCATCAGTTCACCTAGGTCTGTTTCTAGTATAAGAGACAATCCCTCTAATTACATGTTTTGTATTTCTCTAAGATTCTAAGCCAATTTATTTCTGCAGAAAACTGTATCTTTAAATTGTGAAAATCACTCCATAAATTCTGAGTTAGAACAGTCAAGGTCTGATACCTCATCTGTGCTCTTACTGTGTACAAGGTCACATCATCAGCATGTAGATGTACAGAATATTTCATGAACTACACAACGTCGACAGGTCATTAATAAAAACTGTGAAAGTAAAAGCCCTCTAATTAGCTCCTGAGGTAACTTCGCATGTAACATTTTCACCTCAGATTCAACACCATTAAACAAAATGACTGGTGTTTGCTTTCTAATGTAGCCACAGAACCATTCTACTGTAGTTAAACTCAGCCAAATTGAGGGAAACTTACATAGCAATATGTTGTGATTTATTGGATCAAAGGCCACAGTCAAATCAATATAGATAGTTCCAGCATAAAAAATTATAATGCATGTCTATAACAATATCAAGGTTACCTTGAAAAGAGCACTGTAGCAGGCCAAAAACATGACTAAAATAGGGTCAATACATTATCTTTGAAAGGAACGCTCATTAATTTTTGAGCAATTGGAAGAAAACAGAGAAAACACAAATAGGTTATAATTAGGGTAGTACACAGGGTTACTATAGCATCATTTTAAATGGTTGATTATTTCAAATTCGAAAGTAGATATTATAATAAAGATCCAGCAACAGGTTTGAGAAGAGCTTACAGAAGGTATTTAAAGAAACAGAAGGTAATGTTTCAAGTGGCTAGCACACTGACCAGAAGGTGGGCTGAGAGTATTGAGACCACTTTTTTGTGAACTCAGTTTCTCCACTGCAGTACAGGTGACTTAAAGGACATTTTGATGAGCATTAAAGCGAAGTGTTCAGGTTGATACAATAGGAATGTAGAAGGCACAATAGGAAATTAAACCATCAGTTCTTTCTCATTAAAAAAATGCTTTTCATATGGGAAGGGTGGAATGCAATATTAACTAGTAGACAGTGGCTCTTCCCTCTTTAACTGTCTCTGATTAGGAACAGCTTGCTAATCAGAAGTTAACTGCTCCAAGATATCCAAGGCTGCACCTCTGCTAGGAAATCAAACAGACACGTTCAATACATCATCAGGAAATACTCTCTGCTCTTAACACACTCCCTGCCACAGCTCTGACCCAGGAGCACATCCCATTTGGTATTTAGGTACAACTCATGGGGTAGCATATGGAAGGACTACTTTCTATTAAAGACTACTGAGTTCAACTACTAACCTAACACTGCTAAACCACATCCCTATTGGTGTTGTGGCTTGTTTCTTTTATGTCAGTGACTTTTCATGACAGTGAGGCAAATTTATTAGACATCTGAAGAGTTTCTCAAAGGGTGCAGAGGCATTTCTTAGTCCTAGACAAAGTGTATTCCTAGGAATCATTCTGCAGTGGGCCACAGAGGGTTCACTGCAAGACCTAATGGCTCTTAGCCAACTGTCCTGTGATTTCTTTCTACTTAGGCTTAATAGGTTTCTTAACAAGTTTCTTTGTACAACTATATATGAAGCTGGGTTTTTTTTTTTCCAAGTAGTAATTGACCCAAATATACTGAGATAGAGCTATGATCATGACCAGTGCAGTCGTTACCATAGTGTCTAAACAGAAGATTATGAAAGAGTTCTGGTCTTAAAGTCCAGAAGTCAATAGAACTTCTTCCTACTCTACCATGAAGCTGCCAGGTGGTGATCTTTGTCACAGTTCCCCAGTTTGTAAATGCATAACAAAAATATAACCCAGCTATATAAAATGCTTTCAGATCTGCGGCTGAGCACAACTATGTTTCATGCTTGCATCCATATAATTGGACAAAAGAAAAATAAAATATATCTTTTTTGCCAATTGTTTAGCCTAAGTAAGAAACATGGACTAATAGTACTCAAAGAGAAATTCCTTATGGTGTTAGTTGAAAGAGTCGAACGTTATCTTGATCATTTAAAAGTTAACTTCCTATATCTGAATATGAGAAATACATAGAAATTAATACAAATTATTATAACTTACCACAGATGATGAGGAAAATACTAAAACCACTGGCAATAAAATCTAAAATCATGTGTTAGCTGGCAAAATTTGTTTCTGAATTACTATGGATTCAACTTATTAATCATATTAACAATTTTCTATATTTAATGTCATGGGATTTGAAAGAATTTGAGCAAGAAAAATGTGTGTGGAGCAGATGCAGACACATTGTGACAAGGAGATTTAGCTACAGGAGGCAGCAAACCAAATGGTAACAGGCTAGGTGGAAAAGGAGCTAAATCAGTTTCATCTCAGCTGGCATTTGTTCTTTTCTTTTTTAGCTTATAGCTGAAGGCAAAGTATTGCAGTTATTGAACAACAGAGGCCAATTCTCTTTGTCTGGAGGAGCTGAGCCCAAGTGAAGCACAAGGCATTTGATCCAACAGAAATACGCAAATAAAGAGCTACACTACAATACGTAGAAGAAAATACTGTGTTGCTTTCTTCACCTAAATCTAAGACTTCACAGAAATCTGATGATCTTAGTTAGTCCATAGATTAAGGTCTCTGCAGAAATAAAATAAAATTACAATAAAGGTTATGTATCAATAAGGTGTCAGTTGTGCATAGGGATGAAGTATCCTAGTCATAATTAAATTTCAAATCTAATTATAATTTCAGGAGTCCTTTTAATTGCATTGCAATATTTTGCTTTTGTAGGAAGATGATTACTATAGCGTCTTTTATCTGTAATTTTCTTTTAATTAAAAAATGTAAATAAATCAAAACCACCTACTTAAAATATTTACTCTTAAATGAAAACAAAAAAAAATGCAGGTCTTATCTACTGAATCACACCTAGGTGCTTTTTGTCTTCTTTCCTAATGAAGTAGTGAACATTACATCATTAGTTATTTCTTTCTCATACACAGAAATGACCAAATAACTTTGACCAAAGCAGAAAAAGGAGCTTCCTCAAAGTAAAGATTTTCAGACATAAAAGATAGAAAACCTTTGTGGGTTTTTTTCTTTTAAGATGTTGGGACTGTAGGGCATCCTTTGAAAAGCTGCTAGATTCTTTCCTACATTGCACTCCTCCATCCAGTCCCACCAGACTCAATTGTTCAATAACAGCAATTTCGGGTGCCTCTGCTCATTAGTACATACAAGCCTCCTTGTGCTTACATTTCTTTGTCCTCCTTATGTTTCTCTGAAGCACTTAGCTGTGGTAAATTTATATTACTTGTCTATGTGCTAAACTTTGTCAGTTTAAGTAGCTCCTTTTCCACCCTGTCATTAGGCTTCCTGATGTGATGGCTTGATAAGGAAAACCTTTCTTCTTTGCCATCATTTCTCTAAGCAAAATAGGAAAGTGTCTTTACTTAGGATAGAGACTCAGCATCCTCCAGTCCTGAGTGCTTCCTCCACTCCAAGCTAGTCTTTCCTGAATAGAGGACATCAAAATTGTACCAGGATAAAGTAAGGTACCCCAGGTGGATTCCCCAGGGCCTCTGCAGTAGCATAAATCCCTCAGAGTTCCTGTGGGAAATACCTCTTTTTCTACATATTAAGGCCAGTTTTGCTTTTTCCATCAACTCCTCATACAGGTGGGTTTTTTTCCACAGTCGTTTCCTGGTCTCAGATAGGATATCCTCTATGATCATGTGTTTTCTAGTGTTCAGCTTTGTTCTACCCCCACTACACAGGACCTCAAATTCTATTTCTGTTTGTAAGATATTTCTACCATTTTTTTTATTGCCATCAACAAGTTTCATTGCAAGATTTGATACTAAAAATATTTAAACATATAAACTCAACACTTGTAGAGGAACTCCATTAATGATTTCTCTCTGTAGTAGATTCCTTACTCAGTTGTGTTGATCTCCTTTAATTTTCCTTCCTCTAGTTGAAAACAAAAATTTTAAAATGTTAATCAAGCATTAACTACAAGATTAACTACATGTCAGTACAGACTGAATATACCACTTTTCTTTTGCTCGGAATACCAGATATGTTGTGAAAGAAAATTTAATCTAGCATAATCTTTTTTTTTTTTTTTTTTTGGTAAACTCAAGTTGTATTTTATCTTATTTTCTATTTATTCCATATCTTTACTGTATTCTCAAAAGATTGCTTTAAAACCTGACAGTTGATGTCAGACCACTAGGCTTATAATTGTCCAGATACACTTTTTTTCTATTCTTAAATAAATACGTACGTTGTAAATATGTATGTAAATAGACATGTGTAATATACTTGTGTGTATATACATGTATAGTTCTCTCTTTTCACACTCTTCTCTGTCCTTATTTGGCAGCTGTTTCTGCCACAACACATGGGAGATCAGAACACGTGAGAGATCAGATATTAGTTCTTCAAAGCAATGGAGTGGAAGTTATCTGTTACCCCAAGACTCAAACTCTTTCAAATTCTTAGGCATTGTTACCTTCTGTGTAATAATCTTCACTTTCACACCTTTCTTCCTATTAACTGACCTGCCTTTGCTTTCCATTTTAAGTAACATTATGTTAAGGGAAAAAGACTTTATCATCCTTTTGGGTCTTTACACTATTTTTCATCTCAGTCCCATCCTACTACAGAGTAACTGTGTTAGAGTTTTGTACAGAGTACTGTAGAGTTTTGTCCTTCCTTGGCTCTTCCTGTTCATAAGCCTGAGTAAAAATCCTAAATATTTGTTTTCATATTCTCTGCAAAGCATGCTATAGCCTTGCTACTGGCATTTCTTGCTTTATCAATACAGCTCCTAACCTTTTAGACTTACTTTTTGTTACTGTTCACTTCTCTTTTTCATTCCTTTTAGGCGTTATGCTTATTTCTACCATACAGGTAATTTAGGCATAATTTTGTCACATAATGTTTCCCTTCTTGCTGAGATAAAAATTCTTAAAAGAATTTGAAACATAGATTAAATTCTTAATACTTAAATCCATAGTTTCTCATCCTAACACATTTCAAAACCTTCATTTATTAGCATTTGCCTTTTTGAATTGAACCTTTCAACTCACTTTAAATTTTGTCAAATCATGACTACTCTCTGCAAGGGTTATTTTCTACCACCCTTCTCCCCTTAAGTCTTAATTAGTATTGATTCTGAAGTGTTCAGTGAATTTTACTGAAAAAAGCAACAGAACTAAACTTTATCATTATTCAAAAGATTTTATCTCCAAACTGTTAGTTGATCTATTAGTCTATCATTTCTAAAATGAAAACAAATATAAGCCCCACTTTGGAAAGGATTGGGCACAGAAATTAAATATTCTCTTTAAATTCTAGTAGACTATTTACATATATTCATATTTTCATATGTGTGAGTTATTCCCAGATCCTGACATTCTTGTGTACTGAACCAAACCAATTAATAATGTGCAAAAATGTGTGATAAAAAAAGTGTGAGCATTCAATAGTACATTCAGACAGGTCCTTGGATCATTCAGAATTATAAAATACAATCTGATCTATAGCCATAAATTTTCTTCATCAGTAATAGTAATAGAGATTGTTTTTTTACTTCCTCCACGTATGATCTCTGTGCAAGTGAAGACTGACTGGTGAAGAACACATATTAGCGTTACACAGTCTATACATTTGTCAGCAGGAGAGCAGCGAAGAAGCTCTGTATTTGTTCCTGACCCCAACAACTCTTCTGTTACATGGAGCAAGAGGGTTGCAAAGGGGAAGGCAGAGGAGACAGATGGCATAATCCACATTAAACTCTGTATACTCAGAGATTTGAAAGTCACCATTCCTAAGACTCTGAGTATATGCACAGTGTATCAATGTCAGTGACACTTAAGACATTAATGCTCCCTAGCTGCTTGCTGCCACTATTCCTCTGGTGACCAACCCCACGGCAGACCTGGTGGTATGGAATCTATAAGCAGCTCTCATTTGTTTCAGCACAGAATTAGATAGATTAGTATAATTTGCTGATGAAGACAGTTTGAGCTGACCTTGCTGAGTTTGCACTGGGGCTGACAGCGGTGCACTCACACATCGGTTCTTCAGGAAAGACTGTGAAAGTGAGAGTCCACAGCTGGTTGGCAGCCTCCCAAGTAGCTGGGAAGCCCACATTGTATTCACCACACTGATGTTTGCAAAATGAGTATCTACAGCTTTATTTTCCAGAGGAATCAACCACAAGCTGTAGACGGTCTCAGGTGGGTGGCATTCGGAGCATACCCCTTCTCTGTAGGTTTGACCCTCAATGTGAGATAGTTCTCACACAAAATGAAACAAAAGTATCTGTACATCTTGATGCCCTATCTAGTCCTTGGACTTCAACAGATATATGCTCCAGACTCCAGGGAAAAGCAAAACACCCATTAAGTAGTTGGTTTAGCAGTCAGCGGTCACCAGAGTACAGCAGCACCCCAGGCCTGGCTTTCTCCCTCAGACTCTTCATTTGAAGTTACAAGACTGTAACTTACACTGCAGTGTTCCATTTAGACAAATGAAGTTATTGGCTCAATGCCTATTAGCATTACCTAGCAAAATCTTAATTAGGCTAGAATTGCATATACTGTTAAAGTTCATGTTGGCATATTGAGTGACTATCACCAGACAATTTTCTTTAGTCGACATCCCAACTTTTCTGTTTACAGTTTTGGTTTATTGGCTTTTACCTTTAACTAACATTTTCTAATTTTCAAGGATCTTGTGTCTAATGCAACAATACAATATCATTGTCCATTCATGGTCTACATAGAATCTGAAAGTTATTTTAATAACATTCTTAACTGGAACTCTTAGGGGAATTTTTATAACAATCAGCAGAAAGAAATTATAGCTTGACATTCTTATGCAGTATGTGTTTTGAAGGCATTTCTGAAGCATTCATAAACATGAGAACCTTAAAGACTCTTCTTGTTTTGAATCATCCATAAATTAACGCTTTCATATTTACAAAATCATCCCATGCAGCAAAAACTTTAGTAACCTCAATAGGTGTGTAAAAGAATTAAAAGAGCCAAATAGCTTAAATATTTGACTTCTACATTTTGTGTATGTTGTTATTTGGCCTTGGAGGGAATAAAGAATGAGACAGACCTGGAGTTTCTAGGTCAGATTACTAAGTTTTTAAAAAGTCCAAATATCTGACTTGCATTGCTCTCTCTTCTGGAAGCAGCTTGCTGATAGTGGTCAGACCTAAACAGCAACAGCACTAAGTTCTTCCCCAGCATAGTGCCATAGGAAAAAAATGATCACAATTATTTTTGGACTGGATGCAGCTGAAGTTGTTGCCATCACTGTCAGACATACCCCCCGCCAAAGGTCACCAGCCACTGAGGAGCCTGCAGGGTATGCGTTTCTCACCCACTGCAGCTCACAGCCTGGTGCGTTAACGGAAAATGCCGTAATCTTCCTTTTACTTCTGTGCATGGAGAAGGGGCAAAGACAGAGCCTTTTCTTCCTATACAACCACTGTGGAGGTGACTTCTTGCAGAAGTAGGGAGCATAAATGGGAAGGGAAGTTGTTTTGCTGCCACTGTGACTTTCAGTAGAGCTGCTCAATCAGAGTCCTGAAGCAAACTTGGCCACACAAACATTTAATAGTACCACAGTCACTGTGGCACTGACATGAGTGAATATCTCTGCCATAAATGTTTTAGTGGATGGTTTATTGTCCAAGTGAATATGAGTGGGATTCCTTAAAACATACTATGTAGGTGTAACTTCCCCTTATAAAAAAAAAAAAAAAAATCCTCCTAAGATTTCCTATTATTTCAGTACAAGCTGAATTAGACTCAAGTAAAACACCTCTGAAAACTTGCCCCTCTCAGAAGATGAGCAGGGCAGTGGTGGGAGAGGAACAGTGTTTTACATTTAGCACAATTATTTCAATGTCAGTTTGCTAACATGGTTTTCTAAAGGTGCCATCTTCATAGAGCTGAGTTTGCCTTGTCTGTCTGTCTGTCTTTCTTTCCTTTCTGGCTTACTTTAAGGGTTTTTTAATGTGACTTTTTTAGACCAGAGAAAGAGTTACTTTAGTGCTCTTTTGCAACTTGGATCTAGTCAATGTCTCTGGATGATCACAAAAGCTTCCATTATTTTGCAATAACTCCTGTCCTGATGCACAGTATGAGTGCAGCCCACTTGCAGAGGAGCTCAGGAGTTTCCTACACTAATTGTATCCCTGCCAGTTGCCGATTTCCCTGCAGCAGCACAAGCCAGACTTTCTTACAGGCTGTTAATAATTTCCACTCCAGTATCCAGTGCCAAATTCTCCCACAGCTTGCTACAAGTTTCCTGACAAGATATGATTTTAGCACGACATACAGGGAATTCACAGAGGCAGTTGAGACTGGGCTTGCACCACCCTACCAGCTGACACCAGAGTAGGGACCAGGCAGCAAAGAAGGACCCAGCCACTTTGGCCTTGCCAGCAAAGCCTCTGATCATGATGGGCTTGCACCAGTGTGACCAAATTCAGAGTGCTGTCTGCTGGGGCCTGCTGTCATGCCACCACCTTTCCTAAGGTTTCCTGGGGAAAACACAAGGGTGTCACCTCATCTGGGAGGGAGTCGGGACATTGCTCCAAGTGAGCAGCCAGGCCTAGAGGAACCCAGGGGACACAGTGACTCAGTGGCATACCTCTGGTTCCCCATCCTCCCACTCCTGCAGCACAAAGGGCCAGCCACAAACAGCAATATGCACTCACAGCTCCCTGGAGAGGGCACATGCTGCTGGGCATTTGTGCCCAGAAATCGCTTCCCAGCCTCCTCTGCACAATTTTGGAGCAGCTTGTGGGGCTTGGCATTGGTGGGACATGGGCCAGCCCCAATGGGGACGGTAATGGCCTCAGGAGCTTCTGAAAGATCTCAGAGCTGCCCCAACCAAGGGAACATTGCAGTTAAAACCTGACCTGGCAGAAGCAAGGAGAGAGCAGATACCAGTTCTGTGCTGGCCAGGAGACAGGGAAAATGGCAAGTTGTTACTGGTACTTGAGAGAAAAACAGGCTTGATGTTGCTCCAGTTTTGGGGGCTCAGAATTATGTCCTGCAGCCAGTAAAGGGGATAGGCAGTATGAGTCACTTGAGTCCACTCATTCTTACTGTTACATACAGGAAAAAGAAAAAAAAAAACTAACTAGCAGCTCATAATTTGGTTTTGGAAGTTGCATTATTATTTTCCCAAGGGAGCTAAGCAAAGCAGTGATCTGCCTGGCTTCCAGCATGGCAGAGAAGACACCCAGTGCAGATGCAGGACCCGAGGTAGACAGCAGAGAGTTGGCTGCTGCCTCTGGCCAGCTCATGAGCATTGCCCCGTGAGACATGGCCATGACTGCACTGCTCCACACAGCAGAGCCCAATAGGCCACCACCAGCCTCTATCTGCCCTGAGCCCCAGGGGAGGGTAGCAGGGGCACACAGGAACATCCCTGGAAGGATATAGACTTTGCTGACAATGCTTTTGATATTGCAAAACTTCAAGCTTGGAGTCCTGTACTTGGGGGATGATTCAAGGACTTATACTTTCAGTTTCTTACATAATAGATTTTTCTCTCTAAAAGAATAAAAGACAACAAATGTGATCTATGAGTATGTTGAATGGTACACACAAAAAATAAAAATCCACAAAAACCCCAAATTAACCAACGCTGTAAATTATCATATCTTTAAAGTTACTCTCGAAATTTTTAGGCAGGTGAGTTTCTAGTTCTGACTTGCAGCCTTTATATTGCTCACCACATACAAAATAAATACCTCAGAAAAAGTTGTAGCATGTATGGCCCTCTGCTAGTAAAGAGTGTGTTCATTTGTAATAAAAGCAGTAAGAAAGGACAGCACATCGTGGTGAAAGCAGTAGGATTACAATGCTGCACATGCATTTTCCTAAGAAATTTCTGTCTTCCTCTGTTACCTGGCCCCAGGGGTGCTAGCGCACGCACACACACATACACACACAGAGATATCATACACCTGAAGCAGGGGTTCTTGCCTCTTGCTTTGCAGATCCAGTACAGGTCTCTGGGTGATTTAAGTCAGGAAAATTGAGCTCCTGCAATTGTGGTGCACCTCACCTCTCTTATGCAGAAACAGCCAAGTAGTCAGTAGGTAATGCATACTGTTTGTTGTATATTTAAAATATATATATATATATATATACATTTCTTTCTGTATCCTGGGTGCAGCCTAACCAATGCAGAGCTGTTTCCTAGTTGGCTGCAGGCTGCTGCGTTCAGTAGTTCCCACAATACCGTGTCAGTTATCATTGCTGGCTACAACTCTCTGAGCCTTCTACCCTTTAGTCTCTGCTCACAGATCTTTTTTTCCCAGACAGCTACCTATGTTCCATGCAACAGAAGCAGCTACAGTATCTCAAACATATTATGATTTTTCCCAGTACCATTATCTCTGTGCTTGCTGCTGCTTTAGAAGGGCACAGCTTCTCCCCCTTGCTGATTTCCCTCTGATCTTTCAGACACCATCTCACATAATTTTGCCACAGCTTTATTGCCTGATCACTTGCCAAACCACTTGTAGTGATTTTTTTCTGAGCTGCTATGCAGAGATTCTATGCTTTGGTTCTGTTCATGCCTCTCAGCATCAGCTTTTTTTCCTTGAACTTTACCAGCCAAATATTATCCATATAAAGCAAAGTGAAACACACCATTAAAAGGCCTCTCTGTCATAGTGTTCCCAGTTATTTTAGCTTTAGGCTTCTCGCCTCAGTTACTATAATGTTTTTTTAAGTTAAATTTTCCAAGAGGGATTCCAAAAAATCTGACCTGATAGGCTAGGGTAGAACACTGCAGAAATACCTCTGCAAAGTTCAGGAGTGTCTAGATGATTTACAGCTTTTATTCCCTGTTCAGTTCAAAATTTGAAAATGCTGAGATCTAAGTATGTGACCCAAGTTGTTTTTTCTAAGTTTTTTCTAATTTTTCTAATTTTGGTAGAGATCTGCCATCTTCTCAGTGCAATGAACGAGACTGCTTCCTTAAAGAATTGACAAGTAGTGACAGCCCCAGAAATTAGGTTACTCAGAAAGAAAGAACATATTTTAGCATTAAGATGGGCCAATGCCTGGANGGACAGCACATCGTGGTGAAAGCAGTAGGATTACAATGCTGCACATGCATTTTCCTAAGAAATTTCTGTCTTCCTCTGTTACCTGGCCCCAGGGGTGCTAGCGCACGCACACACACATACACACACAGAGATATCATACACCTGAAGCAGGGGTTCTTGCCTCTTGCTTTGCAGATCCAGTACAGGTCTCTGGGTGATTTAAGTCAGGAAAATTGAGCTCCTGCAATTGTGGTGCACCTCACCTCTCTTATGCAGAAACAGCCAAGTAGTCAGTAGGTAATGCATACTGTTTGTTGTATATTTAAAATATATATATATATATATATACATTTCTTTCTGTATCCTGGGTGCAGCCTAACCAATGCAGAGCTGTTTCCTAGTTGGCTGCAGGCTGCTGCGTTCAGTAGTTCCCACAATACCGTGTCAGTTATCATTGCTGGCTACAACTCTCTGAGCCTTCTACCCTTTAGTCTCTGCTCACAGATCTTTTTTTCCCAGACAGCTACCTATGTTCCATGCAACAGAAGCAGCTACAGTATCTCAAACATATTATGATTTTTCCCAGTACCATTATCTCTGTGCTTGCTGCTGCTTTAGAAGGGCACAGCTTCTCCCCCTTGCTGATTTCCCTCTGATCTTTCAGACACCATCTCACATAATTTTGCCACAGCTTTATTGCCTGATCACTTGCCAAACCACTTGTAGTGATTTTTTTCTGAGCTGCTATGCAGAGATTCTATGCTTTGGTTCTGTTCATGCCTCTCAGCATCAGCTTTTTTTCCTTGAACTTTACCAGCCAAATATTATCCATATAAAGCAAAGTGAAACACACCATTAAAAGGCCTCTCTGTCATAGTGTTCCCAGTTATTTTAGCTTTAGGCTTCTCGCCTCAGTTACTATAATGTTTTTTTAAGTTAAATTTTCCAAGAAGGATTCCAAAAAATCTGACCTGATAGGCTAGGGTAGAACACTGCAGAAATACCTCTGCAAAGTTCAGGAGTGTCTAGATGATTTACAGCTTTTATTCCCTGTTCAGTTCAAAATTTGAAAATGCTGAGATCTAAGTATGTGACCCAAGTTGTTTTTTCTAAGTTTTTTCTAATTTTTCTAATTTTGGTAGAGATCTGCCATCTTCTCAGTGCAATGAACGAGACTGCTTCCTTAAAGAATTGACAAGTAGTGACAGCCCCAGAAATTAGGTTACTCAGAAAGAAAGAACATATTTTAGCATTAAGATGGGCCAATGCCTGGAGTTGAGAAGTAGTAAGCTTACATAGACAATGCAATAGAAAGTTCTGCAAGAACCTGGGCCAAACTGAGAATCAAAAGAGATGCTGGTACATTGGAGTGGTGTGCTGTAAAGTTAATTAGGACTACTGCTAGTAATGTTGCTTTCCAAAATGCACTACATCAAACCATGTGAATGTACCACTTGTAGTTCTGCTACTGTGAAGCAGTACTATGTTTCCCTTTCTGAAACTGTGCACCACTTCCCCAAGCTCTCTATATAATGAGCTCCTCAGACCAAGTTTAGACACTTAGTAGATCCGTATAGTTAATTAAGGATGGTAAAGTGGCAGTACTCATGCAACAGAGCTGAAGAAATAGTTGATTAATAGGAAATGGTAAAGGGAATCAATTAAGATATTATCTGGATTTTATCCTCTCAGGAACAAAGCTTGTTCTTATGAAGCAAAACGAGGAAGGTGGAAACACAATGTCATTTCATGAAGGGAATGAAACTGAAGCTCTAGCCAAGCAGCAGCATCTTCATTTTTAAGCTATTAGGGTCTTAGAAGGCAGGAAGCATCCAACAAGACCTGTAATATATTTCAGTAATCATGTTACAAAAACTATTAAGCTCCATTAATGAGCAATCTCTAGAGTGAAAGGGACCTGGTGTCAGGTTATGGCCAAGGATTTTATTGGACTGTAAGATCATTGAGGAACATATTTAAAATCTTGATTAATTTTTGAAACCTTAAGTGTGGATTGTACTTCTCTTGGCATGTGTAGTTTTTGTCTTTGAATAGGTAGTGTGACATATTTATGTGTGATATTATCAATTACTATGTGACGAGTGATTAAATTTATATGTTCAAAATCTGATTGACTTTCACAGACTGTTTTCCATTTAAAGGAAACCCATGCTTATATGGAAAGCATAAATCATTGGCCCATTCTTAAAAAGCAATGATTGCAGAATAATAATTTATAATAGCAACATTAATATAAATTATTATGCCTGTAAGAACAATTCCACATACACTAAAATATGAATGTGAAAGAGGCAATAACTAAGATTATATGTTTGCAATGACTCAGCACTAGCATATGTGAAAGGGGCAAAAGTTTTCTATAGTTACATCTATAATTCTAGCAGTGCAAATATTACCCACCGTTATATTTTACCACTAGCTATGCTAAATTCAACATTCTCTTGGTTCACTATCAGAAACTAATCTGGAATTGGAGCAAGACTACAGAGGGACAGAATCAAACAAAGAAGTTTGGATGGGTAGAATAATGCAACCAACTCTCAGAGAACAAACGAAGTCCCTTCTTTTCATATCTATAATAGGTAAACCAGGTGCACATATAGACAATTCACTAGGATTTTTTTTTTTTTTTGGTCCTTGATGTTAAGATTAAATAAACACTTTGGGTTGACTAGACACCTAGCACAGAGAGATTTCTGAATGTTGAGAGAAGTTTTTCTTCTTTTGGGAGTTTTTCCCAAGGACCTATGTACAAAAGACCTAACATGTAAACCAAGACATCTACTGAGAGTTTTTTGTTAAAGCTAGGAATAAGAAGCACTGTCATTTCAGTAGATTTAGTCATTTCAATGTCTCATGCATCATTTTCCTTAATTATGATTTTAAAAGAAAGCTTCAAAATAAGACCTACTTATATAAGATTTTGTCACATTCTGATATATAGAGAGCCCTAAACAACCGTCTAAATGTCCTTGTGAACCTTATATGGATCTTAGCTACAAGACTTTCATGATCTCCACCAACATTTTCACATCAGAAGACCCTGGCAGGGAAGAAGGTAAAAGTGAAGCAGCCCTGACACTCAACTGTCTATGAAAAGATAAACCTCCCTTTTGACTTCTGAAACCTCAAAAAAGAGATTTCTCCTTGTGATGTCATAGCAACACAAAGCTAAGAGCACAGAGAGGAGCAACATCTCACCTCTGCATACTAGAAATCCTAGGTATCTGTTGATCCTGTTTGTCACTCTCCACTGCTTACTGCATTGCTGTCACAGGAGGAAAAAAATGGTAGGGGAATAATCTCAGACTGATGGGATTATTCTCTTACAGGAAAACTTTTCAGGTGACATAAATGGCTACAGCAGCATTGGCGGTGAGCTATACAGCATGGTGTGCCCAAGTACATCCTCTATCTCAGCCTAAATGACTAGAAATTCCCACAGACAAAGCTTGTGGCCATTATTTAGTCCCTCTTCAAGTAAAAGTTCCTTTCACTTGAAGGAGGAAAGTGCTTCAATGTTAATGGAAGGTATCTGAGAGAAGAATATACCCCCTTGGTTTGTTACAATCATATTGGACACTCATTTGGCAAATATATTCCCAAACTTGAACAGCTAGCTTTAGCAATAGAGAAGTACAGCCAAGAATCATGTTGGCTTAAGAAATAAGCGTGTTCACATAACGTAAGAACTAACCTAAACTAGAGCAAGATATTCTCTGAGATTTGGGGGGGGGGGGGGGGGAAAGGGTTTTTTCCTGTGTGTCTGCACTTCAACACTCACTGTGGAGAATGAAGTTATAGGTTCTTTGGAAATGCAAATTAGACAACAGTTCCTGATTTTGCCTGGCACAAGGAAGTGAAGCGCTAAAATATTTTGTGATGGGTCTGAGCCAGAAGTCTAAAAGCTAGATTTAAAGCTAGAGGTTTAGATCAATCTTTAAAAGAAAAGCTATTGTCACAGATTTTCTGTTCCCACTGAATTCAGGACATAGTGAAGTCTTCTGACAACTGATATTCTCTTGAGATTTTCTACCTCCCAGTTTCCATCAAGTTTGTACAAAAGCACTACCTCATTTCATGGCTAGTTTTGAAAACTTGCATAAGAAATGTGAGACCAAACCACAAAGTTTGGATAGCAATCTGTACTTTTTGCTAGTTTGTGGGGGGTATTAAGATCACAACTGCTCTTCTTCAAATAACTCCCACTACGTCTGAACGGAAAAATAGAACTAGACTTGTCTGCCATCACTTGAACAATCTCTCATCTAAGTTATGTCCAACAAAATACTGGAGGGGGGATGTAACTGGCCTGTTTTCGTCTTGGGACTATTTAATAGATATACATCTATTCTGCCACTGAATATTTGTAAATTAATATCCATTTTGTAATGCTTTTCCAGCACTACCCTTTGCTTTTACGTCAACATACATATTTCTATTCAAGAGATCATTACTATTATTTTAAAACAGATGGTTTGAACATAATCCACATAAATAGTAGATTGGCACTGCCAGTCATGATGGCATGTGCAGAAAAGAGCTGGCTGATGTGACAATATTTAAAGATTAGCAGTCTGGGACATTACAAATGACAGTGTCTCTTGCCACTGAACCTAATGCTTGTGCTATGGCATTCAAATAAAGTCACAGCAGTCATCATGTCAAGAAATCTGATGAACTCAGAGATTTTAAAAAAAGTTAAGTTTTACTGTAGGTATCTACTGAAAACAATGTGGGGTGGCATAGATCCCTCAGTAGAAAGGAGGTGTGTTACTCACAATCCTTCCTGTGCTTGTGTTGGCATCAACAGATGGAATGCTCATGAAAATCTGTGCCCTGACCACTTCTGTGAACGTGCCAGGCATGGCTTTGGCTTTTTCTCTGGGACACTAGGAAATTACCATTAATATAAAATATATAATTGTTTAAAATTACCTACAATCAGTGTCCAATAGAACCTGTGAAAACACTGCATATTTTAGAAGCATGCTGGGTGTATGTGTGCCCTGCAGCTGACCCTGCCACAGCTGTAACTATCTCAAGTTGCAGATGATCGGGAGGAATGTGATATCACTCCAAGCCATTAGTTGTGTCCATGATACTTCATCAAAATACCCACTCAATAGCCCACATCTTTGCTGTCTGGCCAGTTTATTCCCTCTGCTTGGATTGCCATGCTGACTCATCGCCCACTCCTAAGCTTGTACATATTGAGGCTAGTATATCAATTCAGGCAGTACTTTTTAGTCTGGCTTGCTCACAGGCATGTTAGGTCTTCTTGACCAACTTAGGTCCAAACTTCTCCTAGCTACAAGAACATCTAGGACATGGTTGCATTTGCCATCAGGTAGCAGATGCTCGTCCTGCTTACTGTTTTGACACAAGAGTCCTTACTTTGGCTGCAAAGGGCAACACACTCACTGAGGTCAGGGAGAAGAACTGAGACCCATGTGACACTCCATAAATATTAACGAACAGTAAAAGCAGCAAGGCTGTCAGTGTGGCTTCCATTGCTGGTTAAAGGGAGAGGATAATGTAGTAGTTCAAACAACTGAGCTAATAAAGGATACATTTTGAATTTCACTAGTTAGTCAAAGATTGAAAGCTTCAAGGGCATGACAAACCCTTTGAGGGTTTACACGTGATGCACATGCACAAGTCTGCCCACAACGCTTGTTTAACCACATGACACTCCAGTAGAACAGCCAGTCGCACGTTCAAAGTGCCACTGCTGCCTTCCTGGCCATGCACTGACATGCCTCAAGGATACTGAGAGGGTTTATCAAGGACCCAGAGGAAAAAAATAAAGGAAGAAAAAATAAAAGAGAAATTGGTTGAAGACTTAGCTTGCAGGCTCCTAAAACCATTATAACATACAAGACACCAACAGAAAAACCACTTAAATCATCTTCGAACTATCAAAGTCAGAGATGATTTGATAGAACCTCACAAATCCCATAATCTACTGTAAGTAGTAGCTAAGACTTTGGCTTTACCCATATGTCTGCAACTGGGGAAGAAGCAGGAGGATAATTTATCCAAGTCTGGGGTAATGAAGTGTTAACAAAAACCATATGAAGTTATTACTACAACCACAGGCCACAGAATGTGAAGGAAAGAGGATCTCAGGAGACCTGCCTATTTTTCAGTCATCTCTGCTTCATAGTTCGTCAAAAGGTGTTCACCAAAACAGGAGGCAAGCTATAGAAATTAAGTAATTCATTAGGTTTAATGAACAATGTTGATCATATCATCTCTAAAATAGTCAGCTGACATTGATATATACATACTTTAACTCATTCTTCCCAACCTTATTAGGTACATATGTCTACAGCAGACACAAATGAAACATTCTACAACTAGGCTCCAAGCCAAAAACTAATTTATTCTTTAATGTGGTAGTGATTACTTGGTGGTTCCTTGAGCAGAGATGACAGGTCTGAGCTAATGGAGTTGTACTGTAAGTTAATATAAATCATGACAGAGCAATTAATTACAGAAACCACTGCAAATCCCTTTGTTAGTTTTCCCCATCACCAGAAGGATTTAATAATGTTCATTTTGCGAAGTTCCAGTGACATTTACAAGTCTTAAACCATTTTTAATCAAATCAATATCTCTGGCTGCTAAATTTAGTTGTGCTTTGCTAGCAAATCCTGGAATGCATCGATACTAATGTTTCCTACCTTCTGTTCAAGTAAATTGTACTGAAACTCCACACTTCCTCTTCATTTGTTTACATTGAGTAATTGGGATTATTTTTTTAATGAGCAACATAAGAAATAAGTATATCCAAAGGAGCTAGGCGACTGCAAGCTAGACAGATATACAAATATTAGTGCTTATAATGCATATCACATAGTTGAAAAATTTAAAGACATCTCCCTTAATTGGCTGAAAGTACTCCCATCCAAAGAACTGTGCCCTGTTTGGGAACTTGGTTGCTCAAACCAAGCTATTGGTAAGCCAAGGTGGTTAACACAAGATATAGGACACAGTGACTTCTTTCTATCCCTGTGTGTTCTTACATCTGTCACTTAAGTGTCCAAAACACTTGAATGACACTTAATTTCCATTTATCTCAATGTGAACTGAACACATACCGAAATACCACTGAAGGCTGTGTTTGGTGATCTCACACATTGTTTTACTTGGGAGAGTCTCTCTCTGTGTCTCACATTTATAACTATACTCTAGGGATAATCTTACTCCCTCTGTTTGTCATATCCACTTAAAATCTAAGTCCTTTCAGGCATATGTTGTCTATAATTTTATGTGCATACTATGCCTAACAAAAAGAGAGTTGTGAAGCCAATTGCACTAAAAGAACACTAGCAGAAATACCAATAACAGTCCTGTATTATTAAAACTAGGGACTTTTTCCAGGCAAGAGTACAACACCAAGTGTTTGCAAAGCACTTTGAGAAATGGCATTACAAACATCAAGAACAATTACATCCAGTCTGTGTTTTCCTAAAATGATTTTAGTTTTAAAATGGACTTTTCTAAGAGCAGGATTAGAACTATTATTTTTTAGCATGTTATTTTCATTTACATGGTTGCTCTAATATTATTACTACCAACCCTCCTCCCCAAAAAAAAAAACAGTTTCTGAATTTTTCAGCTAAGTAATTCAGCAAAAATATTTAATTTTACTCTGCAAAAACAAAGCACAGAAATTTACTAGCTCTGGACTGTTATTTTGTTCTGTCCTTAACAGTAACAACAAAATCTGGAAAGGTTTGACATTCTCTTGCATTTAGATCAGTATCTTCTTCTTTATACCTAATGAACACACTCACAACAATGTCTCTCAGATCTCTGACATCCTCCAGGAACTGCACATAAGTCATGGACTCTGAACACCAGCACGGCAGCACAGAATAATAATAATAATAAAAAAATATGAAGTAAAACTTCAAAGTCACTGCTAGCTACAAGGTTTCTTCTTTAGAAACCTTATAGCAAGTTCCACCTTATTTATTTCAAGTACTTATTTAATTAATTATTGTGAGATTGAGCAATAATGCAGCAATATAGTTCCTTGGTCTATGACCTGTGTGCTATTCCCCATAGACAAGAAAGAATTATTATAGCTTTTTTATTTTTCAGTTTTCTACAAGCATAAAAACAAAACAAGATCTAAAGAAAGAACGGCAGAGAAAAAAGAAAAATCCAGACTTTAAAAATAGAATTACTCCCACTGAGGTTCAAAGGATGAGCTGAGCCAGAGTTCCTCATCTGCACTTTCCATTTATGTTGAGTCTTTGTGTAAATAGTATAGATCGATAACTAGAGTTTCATTTCTTTTGTTGTTCTTCTGGACAATTGCTTTCCATTTTACCTCAGATGACACCAAGTCATTGTGACAGAGGCCCTCAAGACCTTGCTATGATTCTGTAATGACTTAAATTCCCCACTTTCCCAGAGTGCAATAAGACATCAGGCTTTTATGTCTTGAGTCGCTGCATTAAGTCCTAATGGGAAATTTTTCTCCTAACTTAAGAACTACCTTATCCCCCATGAATAAACAATGACGGTATATGGATCAAGAATGACTTCTGATACATCTGTCTTTAATGGAGGAATCACTGTAAAAATTGATTTCCTTTCACCCTCAAGCAACAAGGTCTTCACTGCACAGAATTAAACACACATAAAGCATAAGATATATTCAAATGCAGTACTGCAAGTAGAGGCATTTCATTTAATATGCAGCTATGCTGGAGGCTCAGACCAATTTGAGATTCAATTTGCATTATAATTCTAAAAATAATAATTCTCTAATGAGAATATCTGAGTGTATGTAAGTGTGCAGACCTAAAATTGACTCTAGAAAAAAAAAAGACCAAACACAATTGATTTTCTTTGAGGAGCTTAAAGAAAAAAAAAAAAGGAAAAGAAAAAACACACCAAAAAATAAAAAAGAAAATAACCACACCACCAAAACATAAAGAAAATCAAAAGCTGACCTTTTTTGAAATTCGCTTACTTGAGAATGTGTTTTCTGAAGCAAACACTGAAAGACATCTGAGCAGGGAATGCATTCCCTTTTGTATAAAGACAATATACATGGCATGAGCACAACTTTATTATTATAATTTTGGAAAAAAATCCTGTTTGACATAATGTTGGCTAAACACAATGTAACTTCAGCTAATTACAATCCATGTTACCATGCACATTTTCCTCACAAACAGTACTTCTCCAAATCCACACTAGAACCAGTATGAATCCTGCACTAGCTCAAATAATATTACATCCCTCACAGCCTGGTAAAGATGCTAGAATTTCTCTGCAGTGTACATGAAGACCTGTTGTCCAAGTTGTATTACACTTTCAAAAGGACAGTTATTAACAGAATCAATATTTGGTTATTATTGAATACTGGAAAAAAAAAGAAAAAGGTTTTTAGTTTTCTAGCACTAAAAGTTTTTATTATTATTGCTGCTGTTGTTGTTTACCCTTCAGTCAAGAAACAAGTAATTTCTTAAGGAAAAAAAAAACAAATCTAAATACTATAAATTATTCAGACCTTTCCTCCCTTTTTCCGGATGGAAAATGGACCAAGAAGCAAAAATTATTGCATCTTCTGGATGTAGACAAAAATTAATTTAAATGTTATGCTCTTCTAAGCAGTTGCTTTTTGTTATTAACATATTACCAAATTCTCTATCACAGCCTATCACCACATTGTAAAAAACAATAAAATATTTACTGCTAGTAAAATATTCCTAGTTAGAATACTAACTAGGACTGATACTTTTTCTTCATCACACTTTTCTAGGATCTGGCCCTCAAAACATAATTGAGTAAAGTGTCAGCCTATACTACAAAGTATTTATATCATGTCCTGCTTGTCTAATAACAGCTTTGATTTTAATTCAAAATTTATATGCACATGCAAAGAAAGCACAACATCTAAGCTGAAAGAAGTAAATGAAAGGTGTGATATTTTAAAAAGATTCACGAACATATCCAGATTTTAAATGTGGCCACTCCTCTTAGTAGTATACCCAGTTCAGCACTAAAATTTTAAGCTAAATATGTAGCTTGATAGAATTAAAGGCTACATATGTACTGTCTCTATAGCAAGTAGAGATACTCTTGCTTTATCTTCTATACGCAGTTCGGTTTTCATTTCAAAGGTGTGAATTTGCTTTCAAGATGCTCTAAGGACAGAACATGAGCTTTTGGGTTGCTTTGGAGGTGTTTATTTTTTTTACCTCCTGTGAGAATTCTCAAAATCTTCTTCTGAGAAGATGCATGGCCAAAGCCTTTGCCCCTCTTCTCACCTGATGCAAAATCTCCAATAAAGCAAATGGTTTCACAAAGGCATTCTACCATTTCCACCGTTGTTTTATTTTCTATATAGAAGGAATAGTCTGTATAGCTCTTCTTCAAATGACAAAAAGTTGAAATTAAAATTCACTGTCACACAAATATAGCATTAAACAAAACTCGTCTTCCCAGTCTTTGCTGTCACTAACCTTCACAATTATCTACCATGCTTCCTTAGCTTCCTGCCCTGGTCAGTAGGAACTACATACTCCCTAGTAGAATCATCTCATCTTTGCTCACTCCAGTAGTGTCACTTGCAGACAAATGGGAAAAAGAAGTTGGCCACTTTTTCTTGACTATCCAAACGTGCAGAGCAGACCACAGCCTTGGCTGCCATTGAGAACCCTGGGCCATTTCGTATTGCTATAAATACTGCAAAGTATGTGTGGAAGACCATATTGGTGTGAAAAACAGAGAGATAAAAACATTAACATACAGATCAGATGTCAGCCCAGGTAAACCCAGACTGTATTCATGAAGGATTCATATGCCTCATCTGGGGTGAAAAGCAGAAGTCAACACAGCATACAGCTGTCAGAAAAAAAAACAATATTGCCCAACTTCTTTATTCCTTTCTCAATGCTTGCATTGTATTTATTGTTTCTTTGAACAGACTGATAGCTGACTTGGGCTTTAACATACTGGGAAATATTTTGAAGGTATTGATTTTTGTTATACGCTTCATTATTCGATACTTAAATTGCTTGTATAATTCCCCTCCACACCCCACCTCATCCTCTCCAAAAAAGCAAGCTCTGTGTTGTCTGTTGTAGTGGTTTTGCCTGGGTTAAGTTTTTTGGCAGTGAGGGGAACTGCACCTGACCCACGCCTGGCCAATTAGTGATGGAAGTAATGCCTCTGTGAATAATGTATTTGAGAAGGAGAAGAAGTTGCTGTGCATGTGCTAAACTGCAGCAGCAACAGAGAGTGAGAATATGAGATCATCTTCACATACACCAAGGTCAGTGGAGAAGGAGGGAGAGGAGAATGCTTAGGCCCTGAAAGAAAGACTCCCCTGTGACCTGTGGTGAGGACCATGGTGAGGCAGGTTGTCCCTCTGCAGTCCATGGAGGCCACTGGGAAGCAGTGACCCACTTGCAGCCCATGGAGGACTCCACGCCAGAACGGGTGGATGCCTGAAGGAGGCTGTGATGCCACGGGAAACCCACATTGAAGCAAGTTCCTGGCAGGACTTGGGAGCCCATGGGAAGAGAGGAGCCCACACCAGAGCAGCTTTGCTGTCAGGACTTGTGATCCTGTGAGGGACTCAGGCTGGAGCAGTCGATACTTGAAGGACTGTTCTGCAGGTGGATAACCCACATTGGGGCAGGGTGTGAGGAGCTGCCACTGTGGGAGGCCCTATGCCGGAGCAGTTCATGAGAAACTCTAATCCATGGGAAGGACCCACATTGGAGAAGTTCATGAGGGACTGTGTCCCATGGTATGGACCCCACAGTGTAGCAGTGGGAAGTGTGAGGAGGCCTCCCCCTGAGAAGCAGCAGCAGCAAAGTCCATCTGTAATGAACTGACCACAAACCCCATCCCCTGTGCCGCTGCAAGGAAGGAGTCCTGGGAACAGGGAGGGGTGGGAGGACGTGTTTTTTGAGATTCAGTTTTATTTCTCATCTCCCTGCTCTTATTGTTTCTTTAATAAATCAAACCTTTTTCTCCCCAAGTTGAGTCTGTTTTGCCCGTGATGCTAATTGGTGAGTATTCTCTCTGTCCTGAACTCACAAACTGCTTGTTATATTTCTCTCTCTCTCTTGTCGAGTTTAGGAAGGGGAGTGATTTTATGATTTGGTGGACACCTGGCTAAACCACCACAGTTTTTGGCACCCAAAAGGGGCACACTGTATCTGAACTTAGCTTCTGTATCATTAATTGCCAGATATCACATCTCCCTACTCCTCTAAGGGAAGATGAGCCTTATTTTCTAGATGATGCTTGAATGCCATGGGGATGGGAGTATCATGGATATTAAAATAATTTTAAGTTCTCTATGGCAATATTTGTTATTTAGCATGTATTTGTGCAGCACAAAGCACACTGGGCTGCCAGCATAACTGAGACCCCAGGCCTTAGGTGAGAAAAAAAAATCTGTAACTGGACACCAGTATATGTCTATCAGCAAACTTCTCTTGAAGTGAGAGCTCACAGTGAAATCAAGAGATCAAATCTATCACATAGCTCCATATGGCTTTTGTGAAAACAAAAACACCACTCCATAAGCAAAGGGTGTTTGCAAAGACCACCAGCTCATCATGCAACACAGATGCACCCTACAGTTTGGCACTTCCCGCACAGGAGAAAAGATACAGTGCTCCATACTACCAGTCCAAAAAGAACAGCAGCATTTAAAGAAGTTTCCATTAAAACACTCAGCAAAGGATAGGATTACAAGTCAAATTGATATAGACCCGATTCAAAGACCACTTGACTAATGGGTAAGGCCCCCATTCATTTCAGCACTTTTTGACTCAGTTTTCAGAGGTAGCTCATAACAAAGTGAATGACAAAGACCCTTCACAAAGTCAATAAACACTCAGTGGAGGAAGGAACACAAGAATTTTGTATGGTCAGATCAATCGTATTCACTGCTTCATGGCTGAATTTCTTTCTTAGCATTGCAAATTGTTATCTCTAAATTATAGTATTTTAACACCTGCCAGATAAGTTGTCCTTCAAATACTAATATTGAATACCTGAACAAGTTGCTTATAATGAGGTTTATATTTTAACCTTACAATGTCTTTTTTAATTCAAATAGTGATTGCCATTGGAGGGAGTTGAAGAATTCACATGTCCTAGAAGACGGTTTGATTAGAAGTAGTTGTTAAGTTTTAAGATCAGAGTGACTCCTTCTGCTCCTTACTCATTCCCCTGCATTCTTGCTTTACAGGAAGCTCATTAATAGATCAGCTTGCCCAGTTTGTCATCTGTTTCATTATGCAAAATACATACGTTTCATTTACCTTTCCTGTGGAAAAATCAGTTATCTTCAGCTAGATAAAATGACTTCTTTAGGTTTCTTTTCAACCTCTGAACAGCTCAAAAATCTCTAAAATCTCAACTGGTGGTAGACTATCGGGGAACCCTGATGTGTGCCAATTGCAATGTAATGATCTTCATGTTCACATTTAAATGGGAAGTGCGATAGCTTAGAAAGCTGACCACTAGGCAAACCTTACATTGACCTGAAAAGAAAATAAAATAGTTTAAAAGCTCTCTGAACATTATCAAAAGCTCTATTTGACATAGAATTAAAGAAGGGATTCCTAAAATGGACCTTTAGTTCCCAACTCTTTGGTTCTACAATATCTATGGGAATTAATTGCAAAAAGTTATTTTGGTTTCTTGTCTTGTTTCTTACATTTCTTAGTAAAGTTACAGCTTTCTTTTCACTAAATAGATCAGAAACTCCTAGGCCTATAGATCTGCTTCAAGATTTTTCTAAAGTAATGGAGATTACATTTAACCAGTCTCTAATAAACATACCAGCACCCTACAGAGACGGTATATTCTGTTTATTGATATTTCTTGGAGATGCACTGTAGTCTCATAAAGATGTGTGAAACACTATAAATTTTAAATAATGACAAATTAGTTCCCTTAACTGATCACAATTTAAGTTCAACACAGCATTTAAACACATTTGATTTTATGGAAGCATATTTGTCCCTTTGATTTCACAGGAAGTTGAAAGGACCACCAGAGTGATGAAGTTCAGTCCTTGCATGTAAGTCTCTGTCCCTGGTGACTTTGATGATTTTATTACCAGATAAAACATTGGCAGAGATTTAAGAATTTTTGTGTTTAACGTCTCAATGATGTTAAGAAGCATGTGCAAGACAAACTATTCTTGCAAATACTCCTATGGATTCAGCATGAATTGCTTGCCCACTTGCAAGTTCAAGGTTCAAATGTATATAACAGTAAGTGAAAGACAAAAGAAGAATAAAATAGGGAAAGAGAGAAAGAAGTCAATATGTTTACATGTTCACTTAACACGTCCATAAGATAATGGGGCTTTGCCACAGTCAGAAATGTGTGGAGTTGTCATAGGAATCTCCTATTAACTGCAAATGTAGGCCTTCATGAGAGTGGAGGAAAAAGCAAGAGAATGCCTCTTGGCAATCACATGTCATATCTCTTCAAAGGAAATTCAGAGGAGAATGCAGCATATGCACTGCCCAGACACAATGATAAAATTTTACATGGTGTAAGGAAAATAAACAAAGCTTCAGAAAAACTATGTAGAGTGAGAAAATTAATTAAACTGAATTCTACTCTTATCATCAAAACACTAGATTTCTTTCACTTCACTCTGGTCAAGTGGATATCTAAGCTACACCTCAGACCTGCTCTGTGCGGAGAAACCAAAACTAGTTCCCAAATAACTCCCTTTGGTAGCAAACATATCAAAGCCCTGCCCAGGTGAGTGCCCCATTTCTGTACAGAATAACTGGCCATTAACATGTATTAGCAGGCTTCCTTATCCAGATTTCTGATAACTCAAGACCTGTTTCTTTCAGCATCGCCTTAACTGCCTCTGCACTTAGCCACAAAGAGACACTCCATAACTACATACAAGAGCAACGCATATGGGACTTTTTCCATTTATGTAGCTTTCTAACGCAGTCACAATATTGGAGCATCTCTTGTTTAGATGGAGAAAGGGCAAATAAGTCATTGCCATGCTTTTGTTTCTCTCCTTTTCCCATAGAAAAGCTTCAAAATGAAATTTTGTCTGACAGCTTCCTCACTTTGGTGGACTGAAGTTTTAAGCCAAAACTCATGATTGTCACTGAAGTTGCAAAGATAAAAGAGATCTGTACTAGAGAAAACAGGTAATGAACTTAATTTAATTCCTCATGAGAATATGCGTTGTTTTCCTGAGGTTTGCATGATCCATTAAACTAGTAAAAAGTTCATGTTAAGATTAGACTTCCATAAGGTTTTGACAAACAAAGCCAAATGTTTCAAGATGCAATCTCTTTATTTTGTAATGGAGAGAACTATTGCATCCTTACATAAATTATTGCAACAGCTGACCCTCCACCATGAAAATCTCCCCATTATTTGGTTTGAATTTTCTAGCTACCAGATATTGTCTTTTATTCAGTTATTTGGTTTTGTTTAACCAGATTAAACAGCTGTCTCCTGGAAGTGGATGTTTAGAGCCAACAATCACCACTAGCTCTGTCTCAAACAACTTAATAGTTACACTTGTGAAATATCTATTCTAGGTGGTCCTGCTCTGGCAGGGGAGTTGGACTAGATGATCTTTTGAGGTCCCTTTCAATCCTTAAGATTCTGTGATCTGAGGCAAGCCTTCCAGACCACTTTATTTTTTTTAAAATTCTAGTGTTGCAGCTCACACGGTGTTCTTTAAATAGAAATGGCAATTTTGCATTCCTACTCCTACATTACATTACAGTTTTGGTACATGCAGTCGAAGATCAACTTGTCCTCTTCAAGTTTCATATTAGGAGCTAATTTTCAGTTTTTAACTCTGAAGACCTCCTATTGCTGTTCTATTCTGTATACAAACCCTCAAGCTGTAGACAAGTTTACATTAGTTTTGAACAAATGAACATATATTTAATAGTGTTAAAAGGTATGTTTTTTTAAATAAGCCCATTGTGTCAAGCGGTCCAGACCTCAGTGTAATAGGTGACTAGCTTCCATCACAGCCTTTCACTTCACAAAAACCTGGATTATAAACAATGTCAGCTAAGAGTTATGCTTTCCAGACAAAAGATACTGACTAACCAGATACGACCTTATAAATGTCTTCTGTAGGTGGTGATTCCCATTTATAATTCCTTTAGAGACAGTTTCATTAATTCAATATGAATGTAATTAATTTAAATCAATATGACTTCGTTTAAGTTTTCACTATATTTTTGCAGCAGGACTATATCAAATAATATGTTTTATTGTATCAACAGTTATATTATATTAATACACAAGTAAATTATGAGAACATTAGATATGTTTGAAAAAACATTTTCTTACAGACAAATACCACGACAGGCAGTAATAAGGCACCCATCATTCCACTCTTAATTGCAACATCCACTTCAACTTTTCCACATTTTTTTCTAGGATCTTTACCTTAACTAGCCTGCTCAAGTATTCCAATTTTTTTAAAATATTGGAATTACATTACCTTTTTTCTAAGACTCCAGCATTTTGCATAATCTTTAAAGATTAATTCAGTGTCCACAACCTTATTTTAAAACACTTCTTAGCCAATTTTTTTAATAGAATTGAGATTAACTTACTCCGTTTTGAATATTTTTGAAACATTTTATCTAAACCACTGCTGTTTCAGCTCCTAAATATTATCTGAAAGTATTTCTCTATTGTGCCAAAACATAATCCTACTTCTTTCCAGTTATAAAATATAGTATCTATTGATTATATATTTAAATACGTTGCTAGAAAATTTTGTCATCATTTAACCAATATTGGGCATATATCATTATGATTACTGTAGTTTGGTTTTTTCTTCATGTGCTTTAGAAATGCTTTCCTGTATTTGATACCCTCTTGGGCACAGAAGTTGTTTTATTGATTTATTTTGTTTTTTCTGCTGGTTGATTTTCTTTTCTAAATGTTGATTTATTTTCAATATTATGAGCTTCTCCTTTTCTCATTTGCTACATACTGTTCTGTAGGAATTTTTTGTTTTCAGAGAAGGTTTATGCCTGTCTTCACCTCTCTGTTTAGCAGGACTTTTTTCAGCCACGGAAACCTTTCTTGATTTCAGAGCTGTGATTTTTTTTGGCATCCAATAAAGCATTCTTAAACAATTCCTAATTATCATGCACATTCTTCTGTTTAAATTTTCCCTCACACTCAATTTTGCTCATGATTGTTTTCTGCTTTGGGAAATTGGCCTTTTTTATGGAACAGGAATATAATACTCTTTGCACAAAACAAATAAAATTAGATCATGATACTTGCACCTAGGCAACCATCTAGTTCAGTAATCAATTCATCTTTATCTGTCAGAATATGTAATTAAGAACATTCCAACTTTACTGCGGTGCAAACACTACTAGTTTTAGAAACTTACCTTTTGGAAATAGCAGAGTGAAGCTTCCAACAGAAACTCATACAGCAGTTCTTTGTATGACAGAGAGGTGCTTAAAAAGTTGCCTCAAGTGCTTCCTTTCCTGTATCTCGTGGTCTGTAACATAATTTCTTTTTCTACATCACCATTAGCAAGACCCTCACTTCTTAGATATTCACTGTCCTATGCCAAAAGCTAGCAATCATTAGCAGGAAATAAGAAGTAGTAACTAAGTTAAAACTGTAATCAGAAAAAATGTACTCTTTGGTTTTGATTTAGAATACAAGCTAGAACTTTTAGGGACAGATCCTAGGGTAGGGATCCAATCCAACCCCTCTAAATACAGGGTTCAATATTCCAGTTTGCATTCATCATTTATTTTGTCTCCAAATATGGTATTGTCATCTTGAAACACACTATCTTTTCGACTGTAACCTATTTTCAGGGTTTTACAGGATTTTCCAATTCCTTAGAAAGACAGATTTCTGCATTGCAAGGTTGTCATTGTGTGGCTAATATTTGGTATATTTTAATGAAATCAAGTCAAGGCAGAACACAAAACCTCCTATTTTCTATTATAAAATCTAAAAATGTATATACATTCTTATCTTTCATCTTTTGGGTTTTTCAGAGAAACTTTTAAGGTGGATTATAGATTTTATCTTCAGCAGCATCATCTATTTTACAAAACAGATAATTTGTATTTTTGTAGGGCAAAATCAAAGAACAGTAGACAAAGAAATTTGATTCTTCTCGTAGTTGATCTTTTCCTAAGTATGTGTTGCCAAGGCATTAATAATTAAACCACAGAGATTGCATAAAAATGGAACTCCCAACTCAAGAAAAGTGATGAAAAGCCAAAACCTCTCTTTTTTTTTCCCCCTCCTTAAGACAGCTTCAGTTTGGAAATTCCAAAGCGTTCCCAAGGTAAGAGCAATCTGAACAGAAACATGTTTCTCAGTTTTTTTTGGCTCCTGCTTGCCCAGCTGGCAGACTGTCCAGGTCTCAACATTTGGGGAAATAGAGAACCCAGGTAACAACACTCCTGGGGAAACTGATAGACTAGAGGAAGGATATCAAGCAGCTCCTTCACTTAGATTGCAGGCACTAGCAGATAGGAGGGCAGTAAGTTGTAGGGTCAATTTGTTATCTGAAAATCTTGACTGGGCTGTAAGATTAGTGGAAATGTTGCTATCAAAAATGTGGCAAGGAGAAGTGAATATGAATGCACAAATATAAATAGTTAAAGTGTTGAGACAGCTCTTGTTTTAAAGTACTGCTATGCAGAGAATTTCCTCTTCCAGTGACATCACAAACTGTTGTAACATGTAGATAGATAGATAGATAGATAGATGTGCACAGATTTTGAGCATACCATGGTTTGTCTTATGTCTGCCACCTTCCCAAATGAATTTTTATCATAGAAATCATTCAGAGGTCATCACTGGTGGGGAGCCTGTTCATTCAAACTCATTATTGTTCTAATGAATTACACACGAGAGCTGTAAGTGATTACATTACAATAGTCAGAGTCAGCCATTCAATGAAAATTTAATTACAGAGTACAGGGACATGACAAAAAATCCATGCCTTTATTCTGGAATGCAGCCTCCCCAGCCACAGCTGGCTACTGAAAATCTTCATGCAATTATGTTTTCTCTTAATCACACCCATTTTTTAAGAAACTAAACAGGAACTGAAGTACACAGCAGTTGTAGCAGCTCCACGGCCTCCCTTTTCTTTGGCAAATTTGAAGATATTTTGCTTACACTTTGGGTGATCCACATATCTAAAACCTGAGAAAATCATATTCCTGATAAGTAGAAAGGATGGGATTCTGCAAGCCTTGTATAGACATCAGTGTTGTTACACCAACCTACTGCAAATGAAGATCCTCTCTTTTATGGTAACAGAAAAGGATTCAAAGACACTCTGCTGAATATGTTTTAAATCCCTGGTACAGAGACTTTCTTTTGATCTCTTTTTTTCTTCTGTAAAACACCACACAAGTCACTGGATTACTGTAAGCAATTAGTAGCTTACTCTTTCAGTAAGATCCACAGTAGGACATTGCACATATGTCTTGGTGCTAATAACTTAGTGCCTGATGGGAATGATGCCTAGATATGAATCTGGGGCTCTCTGAAAGAACCCAAAGGCCTCCTGAAATGGCTTTTCCCTGGTATCTGCAACCAATGAAGTATCTCCCATGTCTCTTTCTGGACTATAAAAAAAAACAATCTGAGCATCAACCAAAGTATCCTCTTAGCAGGTAGTTCTGCACTGAAGAAGTCTACTTATATCGCATTATCCTTGACTAGTAGTATGAAAAGATTGAGACAGGGGAGATCTACCATCCTGAAAATAATTCTTGAATCAAAGACTTCCATCCAAAAAAAACCCACTAAAATAAAAGTGTCTAAGGAGAAATTTTTAATTTTTTTTTTTTAATTTTTCCTCTTTTTTGACCTTTCTTTGGGAAATTTTCTTTTGGGAAGATCTTGCTGGAGAATTTTAAAACACTTATTGTATATATCTTCTTGAACAGCCGCATGATTGTTTTTTCAGTAATCTTAGGAAGAAACAACTTCACCTTACATTTGAGGTGGTTAAGAAAAAGTCCTTTTTGTCGAGGACATTTGTAAAATAGGAGAATAATGGTTAGTAATCATAACAAAGAGAGTCTACTGTTACCTTCAGTCACCTACAACTTCCCTTCACTTCCCTTAAAGAAAAACAGTCTTTACATAAACCTGAATTGTCACTAAAGTTATATTTCAGTCAATAGTACAACTGTTAACACATGTTTCTAAATCACATACTATGATTAAAACTGTGTAGGTTTCATCAGCCCACTGTGGAATATATGCCTGGTCTCAGCCAGTCAGTAAGCAGAGAAGTTATAACCTGCCAATATAGCATCCTTGTTGTTTTCAGTTTGTTCTTTTATATATATACACAAATGCCCTCCAAAACAGAGCTCACATTAGGTATGACTCCAGGCACTTTAATAGTTAGAGTATTTGACAACAAATATTCACATTAGGAACATATTCCAGTGGCATATCAATAGCGCCCAAAATTAAATCACAACTATTTAACCTTGCCCTTGTCATAATCTGAGAACTACCAAGACAAATTTATTAAATTCAACTCACTATGGTCTTACCTAAAGAAATGAGCACACTAGAAAACATTTGTAACCATGAGTGACAATATAGACAGCATCAAGAAATTGGGAAGGTATTACTGACTTACCTTGTCTTAAAATCTCCTCGGAAAGAGCTTCTGTATTTTGCACTAAAGTACCTGAAAACTGGTGACCAAATCTTGTTTCCACCTGGTATGTCATTATAAATAGTATATTTGTTTAAATAACAAAGTTTCAAAAAGGACATATTTTGACAAATTAGTTTCCAGTGCTTACTGGATGTCAGGATTATACTGTGAAAGCAAAGACCAGTTTCATCCAACTCAGCTAAGAGCTGGTTTAAAACAAGATAGAGATTTCTAAGGTGTCTGGACTTCAGCTGTGTCGCTTACAGATGTGAACTGATTTTGAAGGAGGATGAAGAGGAATTGTGGGTTTTGGGTTTTTTTTATTTCCAAGGAAAAGTGAAATTGTTAATTAAAACAAAATTATAAATGCCAGCATAATAGTTTTACCTTCAGAGAATAGAGGCCAGGTTAAATAAAAGGTTAAGGCCCAGTGATTGCTATATCCCAGATGAATTTTTCAGAATAGCAACCCTTTAGGAGACAGAAGAGGTGCAGAGCCCTTCTCTGCTCTAAATACATTGCTGAGAAGAAGGAAGGATACTGACTGGGAAAGAGTATAGGCAGTGAAAGTGAAGTGGGAAGGTACTGAGAAGTCCATGAATGAGAGAGCTTGGCAAGAGGTAGAGGAGAGCCTGAAACCATGATTATTGTGAACCTACCAGTAAGTACCTGATTGCTTTGGCAATATACTCATGGAGCACTGTAATCACTGCAAAGTGACACTGATATTCCATTCCAGGAGACAATTAATCTAAGACAATTAATTTGGACCCAAAACCCAGGATTCTACAGCAGGATTTGTCATAAGCCACAAGACTTGTTCAACACTACAACATTTCTAGCTTCCTCTGCTTCTTCCTGCCATGGATGTTAGCACTCATGCATCCATCAAATAGAGCTTTCCTGTTGTCCCATTCTGCAGCTTTACAATTAAAACACAGGATTCCTGTCTGCCAGCTCACTCTTCTAGTCCCAGAGAACGGCAAAGAACACATACTCAGCTCTGGGACTGACACAGAGTTGGTAGTTTGCTCCATGACCATTGTCCATAACACCTGTCAAAATTGGTTATATTATGGATAGCAGTTAGATATGTTAGATAAGTAAGGGTCAGGAAGCTCTCATAAAAGCAAACCTGTGGGATACTGAGTAAGCTAAAATCATTAAATTGTTGCTTATGTGAGTGGTACACAAGCAGAAGCATAAGTATGCTTCTACTAAGTACCATACGGTACAGAAAATCTAGAAAAGATCTTGAATCATAAAAGAAACTTGTATCAGTTAAATTAAAATAAGTCTGCCTACATAGCGTCAGCATTTGTCTAACTTGAGAGAAAGCAAAGGTATGTGGCCTCTTAGAATAATATTTTTCACCATCTTAAGAGAATCTGAAGTTTGGACAATTTTCACATAAATAGGATTTTATAAGTTGGTTGTGATCCAAAACAGAGTATTTGAGTAAGTGAATCTCTTTATATAGCAGAGCAGTTAATTATCCTTTTAACAAAACTGATTGTAGCAATAGCACTTTTTTTCCCCCCAAGGAAAAAAGAAAAAAAAAACTCTATAAAAATTTAACCAATTAAAACCAAAGAATTAATAAAATCCAGCAGTAATTAACATTCAAAATGTTTTACTCTTTTAATATTATTTGCTTTAATGCTGGTTGAAAAGGCAACATAGGAGAAGTAAGCTCTTTGCTTATATCTGGCCAGGAAAGAGAAACAGAAAAAATAAAGGAAGGGATGAATGAAAAAAAGGGAGTTTTTTTAAATGTAGATCTGATACAGTAGTGATAATTTAACTTTATTCTAAGTACACTGGGCAATAAATAGCCTCATAAATGTGCTGGGTAAACTCTGAGGATACAGCAAGGAGCCATTTATTGCCTTGTAACCTCAATGGCAAGCTAAAATTATCTCCTAAATAACAGATTTTTCTAGTTGCACTGAATTATTGTGTAGCAGAGGGGCAATAAGTTCCCTGTATCTCTCCCCTGGTTACCAGTAAAATGAATAGTATGAATTAGTTCCAGGTAATATTAGTTGTCACTATTTTTAGCAGATTCAACCTTGAAAACTTTTCCCAAGTTAACAGAAATGAAAACCAGACTGTATTTGGAGTTCATTCATGTGATTTCTAGGAAAAGCATCACACAATTGCTACCTTCTGATGAAGCTTCATATGAAAATTCATCTATATTTTCCCTGGCACTGTAACAGCAGAGAGTAACAAGTGATGCTGACTGGTGATATGCAAGCTTCAGCAACTTTCAGGGGTTCACTGCTGGTGCAAAGTTCAGTCTGACAAAAAACTATCTGAAAACTTCATGACGCTTTTACTAATTCATGCTCTGACCTGTCTTTATGTAATATCTCCAGGGAGCACTTAGGAGCTGTGCTCAGGGATGAGCTGACCTGTGGAAGTGCACAAGATGCCCTCCACAGTAGGTTACACTCAGTTGTAGTGAATTAGATTATTAACTAGAGAGTACCAAGAGATAGATGGGTGAAGTGGGGGCTGGATCTCTTTCTGGGGGAAGATGAGCTGAAAAGCAGCCAGAAATAACTGATAGTACAAGAACACATAGATTACTTACATAGGCACGTGAAGTTGAAATGATCTAAATGTCCCTAATCAAGGTACTCTTAACCCAGCAATACTGAAATATACATTAATGAAAACAGTATTCTCATAAACATTTCTTAATTTGAAGCAAAACCTAGTTTTGAAGGATTTATTTTATCTAAGCTATCTCACCTGATGTTATCTTCATCTCCCAGTGTTCTTACAACTCACTAATATTGGCATTATAACTAGCATTAACTGGTCTTACAAAATTCTGTATATGGAAAATGCCAACAAATAGCATAAAATGATAGAACAAAACATTCTTTGTTAAACACAAGTTCAAGTTTGCACTCAGAAATACATAAATATCTATAATAATAATAATAATATTTATCTATCACTTATCTAGCATCTTAGACATTTTACAATGAAACAAACAGATAAATTAACTCCCAAGAATAAACCAGTCCAAGTTAGTACAAACCCATAAATAAAATCAAGACACAATGCCAAGAGCTTTCTGGAATGGAGATGGTTTTTATTTCAAAACAACTAATGCTGTGCTGGTTTACAGGTCAAAAATCATATAGGCAAAAATACTGGCAACACATCAAATGCTCTTAAGTATGCCAACCATCTCATTTCTTTCTTAAATGGATAATATTCATAGAAAACAATTTTTGCACTTCGAGGTCTTGGCAGCAGACAGAATTTTAGGCCTTCTTGAATAAGTAGGTAAGTCAATAAGCAGGTAAATTCTTGATTCTGGGAATGAGCACATGGATTGGAGGGAATGGAAATCTAATTGAGTTTCTCAAGCTTCAAACACTGCTATGCAAACAATCACCAAATACACTGTTTTTTCACATGGCCTTCATGTATTCTGGAGAGGAAGCAAGGCAAGATAGGCAGTATAGGTCTGGTAGGACAAGGGAAAGATGCCTAGCCCAAGGCTAGCAAGAAAACCATCTGTGAGTTAAATGTGTTGCTTCCATTAGGAGGATCAGACTCTTCCCTACATTTTAAATACATGGCAGTTATGCTAAGAAAACACACTGATTCCATGTCACTTTTTTTTGTAGCCATAGAGAAACTAACTTCCTAACCTCCAAATTATAAATTAGTCTAGGAAGCAAGAGTATAATGTAGTCAGAGATGACCAAAAAAAAAAAATAGTTCTAGAAATAAGTTCTTTAAAAGCTTGGAAGCCAAAAACTACCATTCAGAAAACTGAACTCTAGCTTTTAAGAATTTCATGGCATTCTTTCAGCATATCACAGTTCCTTACATAGGAGAGTTTGGGAAATGCCCTTCAGACCTTTTCAGAAAAAGTAAGGGGTTCTATGGGAATTAGTGACATACAGTTGTCTTCTTGGCAGTGAGACTTGCCAAGTAAAGCCACTGGATAGACATAAGACCCTCCAAAAGATGAAACACCTAATCAAAGTAAAAGTTTAGGCATGACACAAACAATATTATTAATTATGTTGGACATGCTCTGCCAAAAAACACAGTTGAGCAGAGGAGAAAAGCATAGAATGCAAAAAAAGAAAAAGAGACAGAAAGAATACCATCCAGGAGATACCCCGCCAACATCTGCCAGAGGGACTCAAGCAATAGCCAGTTTGGATAGTAGCCAGTACCATCTGTGTAATATCTTGCAGTCTATGAAAACGAGAGCCAAATTAAGGCGCTTTACTTCATTTAATACCAGGAGCTCTCCACCTCTGACTTTGTGGAATGTCCCCCTTCCAAACTTCCTCTATAAATTTCAATACAAGAAAATAACATCACAAAAGAGAAAGTTTTCTTATCAATAGGAGAACTATGAAATCAATTAATTGCACAATCATTCAGTGATACATTTCAAATTCTGAAACTACAGGGATAAAAAATACTTAAATCTGAAACACAGCTGTTTCTGCCTCTTAAAAAGACTCTGAAATTCTGGATATCCTCTTACTTAACAAGTACATCCATAAATGGGTGCTATCAATATGGTCAAATCAGATAACATTAAAAAAAAACTAACATATTAAGGGAAAGCAGGTCTTTTCCAAAATTCTGTTGACCTTAATGTTTAGTTTTGACTCCTTAAGTTAAATGCAGCAAGTTCTTTTTTCAGACTATGAAAAATGCAAAAGGACAAAGACTTTTCACAGAAGACAGACCCTTTTTAAAAAGAGAATTGATGAATAATGATTTTTAAAATATTTACTTTTTGTTAGTGGGAATATGAAAAATTGAATGGAATCAAGTCCAATCTGTAGTGCAGAAATTTGGATGCTTTATTTGAAAGTTGTTGTACACAGCAATCAAAAAACACTAGAATTAAAGGACATATAGTTTGAGTACTTATCAAGCCATTTGCTCGTTCAGTGAAAGCACCTTTGATGACTTTTTTTGCCACAATGTACAGATCTAATAGAACAACCTTGACTGAAAATAAAAGCTCTAAAGCTCTCTGAGACTATACTGCCCTTTTCTCCAAATTCAGTACCCCCATTACTTCAGTATCCGCCTAAGCCTGCTAGGGGTATTGCTCCTTCCTAAGACATTTTAAATTCTTCCCTTTCTCCATTTTGGCCTCTTCAGATGTGCCGGGCTTCTTCCTGCTTCAGAGGTTTGTCCCAAAAGGAACAAACTATGTTGGGAATAGTCGTTTACATACTTAACACACTGGTGAGTTGTTTCTTCATTGGTATTTATCAAATAAGACTAGCAATGCAGCTCACAGTTCAAAATTTGTACAGTTCATAGTCCCGAATCACTAGACAAATATGTTGAAAGTAAATTATTTCCCTTGAAATGGGAACAACTGCATGAAGCTTGGCTTAGACAACAAGGTGCCATGAATATTTTCAATGTCCATCTTGGAATTTTCATACAGGCAATTTTAATTAACATTTCCTGAATGCAAGTTTTGATGCTAGCTAGAGCCTTTGACCTCCTCTAAAGCCAAGAATTTAAAGTGCTTTTCTTCCACATTGGCTGGAGGTGCACATAGATTATTGCCACTAGAATCTGCCAATTATTCAATTTATATCGAGTAATTATGAATTCTTAGTTCAGTAAGTGACTCGAATGATCCTACTTATGAAAAACTGATTCTCTAGGGAAGTCAAATAAGGGAATCTGCACAGCATCCTCCAGGTGGCAAGTCAGTATTACGTCTAAAAAGTGCATATATATATATATATATATGTATGTTTATGAATTTATCTGTTTATATATGTTTCCACGGTCCACTCTAGGACTCTAAAAATGATGCAAAGTTCACTGAAATCTATGAAGTAATTTGTCTGTGTGCCAAATGCAGACTTCAGGTAAGCTAGTGGAATTGCTCCTTAGATTTGAAATGCATCCACTTGCAAATGACATCTGGAAATCTGAATCACAGTCTCAAAAGAATTAATAATTACAGACACTGACAAAAGTCAAGGATTGTGAATATTGTCATAGATCCTTTAGCAAGTAAACAATATCTAGATATCCTTAAAGAACAAGAATACATATATGAAGTTCACACATAAGTAACAATATACTTTTGTCATCATGCAGTTAAGCATATACAGTGGGAAAAAATTACATATTTGTAAAGAAGAACAATGTGGCCATGGCCACTTTCTAGTTACCAAATCAAATAAAAAAGCTGAGCAAGTTAATACATTAACTTCTCTTGCCAACCAATACACAATTGATTATACTGTGCCAGTTCCAAAATGCAGATTAGACATTCTTATTGCTGTTTTTTTGCCTGTGACATTTTATCCATTTTTTTAATCTCCTCTTACAACCTTATCTCAAGATTCAAATCTTGTGCCATTTCCTGTCCTTCTTACAATCCTTTCCCCTACAACAAGGTTTTAAAATCCTTCTTTCTTTCCCTGAAAAATAGCACTTTACCTGACTGGATCTGACCTTTCAGTGTTCCTAATTTACTTGGATGGACAATTTCCTTCCCCACTCTTCTATCTTTTTATCAGGCTATGAGAAAGTACTGGAAACAGCAAGCCCTTAAGGTTGCCAGCGCTTAAAAAGATAATGTGTTTTCTTCCTAGGGGCTAGGTCGGATGGCTGAGACCTCTGCTGTCACCAAGACACCAAAACTGGGCAGTCCTGATTCCCTATTAACCAAGGTTCCAGGAAAAACAGTCCTCAAAATGTTGGATACAAAATCCAAAAAATTCTGGTGAAGAAAAAGACACTTCAATAACTGCATTTATCTGGACAAAAAGGAAAACTTAGTATCAACCAAAAGGCATCTTTTAATGATATATCATGGCAGTTCTGTGATATCACTAAAGGCACAGAAAACCAAAGCAAAGGAAAATTTGCAACATTTCAATACATAGTAAGTAAATTAACACTTTATAAGCTACTTCTTAAACCCTTTTAGTGGACTATTAGAAATAACCTGAGAGAACCATAATATTTTACTTTTTCTGCATGAAAAATGACTTCCCCCAACACGATTTTTAACATGAGGATTTAAATATAGTGAAGTGATCCTTTTCTGGGTTACTAGGTTACCATGGCAGGTAGATGGTGCAGTCATTAAGAGCCAAACTTTGCCTCTAGACAACAAAACGCAGCTCTCAGTGAAGCACATGAGAAGCTTTGTGAATATTAGATGGCTATACCAGAGAAAAGTAGAAGGGATGTTAAACGAAGACAAGTGAAAGTTTCTAAGGGTTTACTGTGGGCAAGACAAATTCTTAGCAAAGTCCATGATCCCACATTCCTGTTGATTTCAGGTAGCATTGGATGGTCCCTGGATCTGAGAAATATACTCAGTCAAGAAACTCTGTGGAAAGGATGCTACTAAGAAGTTTTATAAACTGTAGATTTGGGTTAGTTAGGTTTCATATATATATATATACACATATATATACACTATGAAATAAAGACCTTCACCTGTCTGAAATAACAGAGTTTATCACTATTGTCTTTTCTCAATCTCTTTTCTATTATATTTTCATGTTCTTCCTTTTGGGATGCTCTGTGGATGTTTGCAAGCTGTCAGGGCTATTGCAGAGGATTGATCAGTGAGGAATTTACAGCAACACAATGTATGCTTCACAGCCATCACCTTCCTCCCTGAAGCTGAGTATCCATGAAAGAGTCCCAGTTCTTTATTTTTTATTTAAAAAATAGACTTCTTCCTCTGATCTGCCTTTCCAGAAGGGAAAGATTTTTCATAAACAAGTTTGAAATTAAAATCTGAATTTTCAGATATTGACATTACAGCACGAATATTTCACCAACATCAGCTTCAAAAGGTGAAGTAACGCCCAACAAAATGTGTTGAAATTTTAACCACTATATTACATTCCTTAAGGTATTTATAATGTCTTATCTAATTATTTATCATTAAATGCTGCACTTTAAAAACTTGATTTGTTTCTCTTGCACATACGCTTCCTAGTTTCCTATTAAGCAGTTAATTATATGGTCCAAGATCTTCCAAGTACGTATCTCTGTGCTTTGTGTGACTTTTGAAACTAAAGAAAAAAAAAATCTGCACTCAAGTTTTGCTGATTACTAATATCTTAACAATATTTTTTAGCTTTTTTTTCAGGCCAAATTTAAGACTTACAAAAGAAGACTGACTTTCACAAAACGGATGTTGGGCATTTTCTGACATTCAGACATATTTTAATAGTTTCTGATCAGGAAACAAATTCAGGGATACTGAAACTGTAGTCATTTTAGTACTTGGTAAATGAGTGTAAGTGACAGTAGAAACTTCCCTGGCTTATAGCCCACTTAGGAATTCAGGATCCTGCACTGTAGTTAAGGCAATGTGCTCCATGTTACCTTCAACTTTTGCTGGTTGTAGGACTGCAGACAAGGATACAATTAAGCCAATAATATCACTTACTTCAGACAATCTCACTTGCCTTTGCAAACTAATTAAGAGTTCACCTGACATCACTAATTTTCTATCCTGTGTTGCTGAAAATAAATGTGGCTTAATGTAGAGTTACCCTTCAGAGACTTCTGAAACTCTTGCTAAGAGAAGTATGAGACTTGCTCTCAATTCATCTCACCTGACTCTGAAATTAATGACAGTTGGCAGTATGAACATCTCACAGATATCACTCCTTATCATCTTGGCTTTTGGACCTCAAGTGAAGTCTGTTAAATAACAAGTCTCTCCATGTAATGATGCTCATTATCAGTGGATCCAAGATGCAGGAGTAATATAAAAAAATTAATGCAGGCACTGTAGCGTCAGTAGAATGACTCTACGGGGTGCTACATCTGTATGTGGAGCTAAAAATTTCTCAAGAAATTAAAAGACTGCCCTGCTCAGTTTTGGAGCCAAGTCACTCTACATGATAGACTGGCAGTGATTAGCATCACAGGAGTAGAAGTGGAGATCTTCAACCTCTAACCATGGCTGCTCAAAGAGAGCCTTCTATGATAGGCATAGCAAGTCTAGCTGTGATGGTGAATGCTGCTGTGAAATCAGCAGAGCAGTGTGAGCATGAGGCAGCAAAATGGGCTGACAACATATATTCAGACTTGAAGTGAATTTCCAGAGTGTTTCTGCTTTGGCCTGTTAGGGATCAGTTTAATTCCATTTCCCTTCTGACTCAGAGTCTTCTTACTCAGAACTCAACCTAAAGCTGTTAATAGTGAACTTCTGTATTCGGTAGTGAAAGGTCTCATTGCCCCATGGTGCTGAGCCTGCCACTGAATCGGAAAGGGAGAAGAGGGAGTAAGGGATGCCAAAACACAATTGTCTAAAGCATTTATTTAGGATGCAAAATAGCTACTAATGCTATGTCATTCCGAAAGCTATGCCTGCATAACAGAAGGAAAAAACCCTGATGGATCCTGGCCCATCCAACCTGGAGCAGAACATCTTGGGTCTGTGGTGAGTTTTTTATTCATCCTAGTTCCCTCATTGGGAATCACCAGCCTTCTCTTCTTACCCAGCTCCTTATGCATGGACCATAGCAACCAAGAGACAAGGATTTTTGTGTCTGCTGCCAAGGGGAGAGCTATCCATGTAGGTTGCTGCTGTGGAAGGCAGGGAGCAGCCATGGCTGAGGAGCTCAGCAGTAACCTACAGTGAATCCCATCCTCCAAGATGGCCCTTGTTGCTGCTGAGGTTGGACTATGCCAATCTAATGTCTCATACATGCCAAGCATTGCTCAGGGAGTCTCATAATTTAAATTCTGCTAGAAGTTGTAGAGAACAGAGAGAGGCTTAAACACAGATCCTCTTCCAAATGTAACCCGACAGGCTCACCTATAACAAAGGAAGGAAAACCACAGAAACAGCAGTGAAGGAATATTGATGGCAATAGAAACCATATAGCAGGGGGTATTAGGATGCAATTAAAAAGAATCTTTCATGATGTATTTTCTGATATCTTCAAAATACAAGTTGAACTGTAAGGGTGGTAATTAGAGTTCCAACACTGGGTGGATAAGAGATCTGAAAATGCACATGGGACAGACTCCTGCAACTCAAACACTCATCCTAATTAAAATCTATTATTACAAATCAGAATTGCCTTTTTCCTTTCTTCAAAGTTACATTAATTTGATAAAACAAGCAGCAGAATTTTGAATGTTAATCAAAGAGATAACAGTTTCACAGGACAGATCTTTAAAATTCTCCCTCTTGTACTTTCACAGAGAAGACTAGAGCTGAAAAAAAAACCCTGAAGAAATGTTTTCCTATTATTGCTTAACAAGAAATGGGCCGCTAATCAAAAGAAGATGCAGTAAAAACAAAAACACACAAAATCCCACATGTGCGATCTCAATAAGGTATCAGAAAAATCCTCTTCATTTCTGTGTAATGAGACAGCATAGTTTAAAATACGATGGGTTAAATTTTCAAAGCAGCAAGTTGATCTAACTATACAGATCCTATTGACTCTACACTGGCCATGCAGCCAAATGCTCAAGTCAATCTTTGACAACATATCCCTAAAGAAGAGTAAAGGTGCCAGCTGATTTTGGTGCTAAAGATGTGGATTGCCTTATGGAAAACCATATAGCAATAAAAATTCACTTTTATGATTTTATGAAAATGAAAGTAACATCCATTCTCCTTTCACAGAGGGTCATTCCCTGTGCACTAGGAGATAATTTCTCAGGGAAGAGGAAACTACAGTTTTAGTTATAGGCCACAGACAAAAAATTGACTTTGTCGCTCTGACCAACTTTCTGTACAAGATCTAAAATTAGGTTTTGTACTTAATTTTGCAACTGCGGTTAAATTCCGTATGCAAGACAATGGATGTGCATTGATATAGCCTACTGTCAGGTACCACAGTCCTGTGAGACCATGCTGCTGCACTCACACTCCTTTGTTCATGTATGGTAGATGTAGGTCATAACACTGCTTGAATGTAAGGGAGGTTTGTTTTTTTAAGAGAAGGTAGAGATGTGCCATAGGTGAGCTGTTATAAAGCACTAATATCAAAGAAAATTGATAACACAGTAACAATTTCCACAGAAAGAACATACGTCAAGAGAAAAAAAGGAAACAAATAATGAAAGATATGGTCTTCTGGGTTTTTCACTACCTCTAGGGCAATATATCTGGTAGCCTTTAAAGATCATATCATTAGCTTTTCACAAATAGTTCTGCATAATTCTGCTTTCAGATCATTCTAGGGAACTGTGTAAATATTTTCTTCAGCATGAGGTTTTTAGTGAGCTTCACATTTCTGAATTTTACTTTGAATTTTGATTTTAAAAAATCATGAAGAAAACTAATTTTACATTTCTTTACATTTCTGAATTTCACTTGCAATTGTGCAAACAAAACCAAAACTATGACAAGCTCTATAATTTGTAAATACTTTCAATCAAGATTCAAGTTTGTATTGTAATGTGGTTCCATGTTTTGTTGCCAAAGGGTTACATGATTCTGTGCAAATATTGCATCAAGGTTGAGACAAGAAGATTTCTCCAACCCAAATAAAGTATTTTAGGACAAAAGTCCTGGAGGAATCGTGCCATGTGGCTCAGATTAATACAACATATCAAACTTCATTCATTTACCAATCTGAAACAATTAGAGCTAAAACTATGCTTTCATTTGAAAAAGTTTATGTATTTATTTATGTGTTTGCAGAGCCTTTAATTATTATAGAATAATGATAAATTTTACTTGTCTTTCTCTTCTACACCAGAGAAATTTATAACCAAGTGCTAGAGGAAAAGTTGTTCTTGAAATATATTTTAGGAAGAAGTAAGAAAATACCGATTAGTTACCTCTCTAGAAGGTAGACTCTCTGATTATCTCCATCCCTGTTTCCCCTCTATTCTCCAAGAAAATTCAACTGTAATCCTCAGATTCTAAATAGCAAGAACTAAGTATTACGCTTTCACAGATTAAAAACAAGCAAATAAAGAGAAGGTGTCAAAATGACAGCAAACAGAACATTTAAATGCCGGCCTGCTACAAAATTGAAATGGTAAACAAATACTAAAAGTGGCGCAGAAGTTGCAGCCTTCTTTCCTTCACAGAAGGGCTGCTAAATTACTACACTGCCCAATCTTGAAAACTGTTAAATAGAACTTTGAACTAAAAATAAGTGCTGCCAGAAACACTGAATTTTGGAAACGAAAATGAGTCCAATGTGTAAAGACATTTTCAAACCCTCCCACGGCTCCAACCATCTTGCAGGTCAAGTCCCTGTTTCCCCTTCCCAGCTGTGTCTAGAGCCCATGGTCTCTAGCAACTCCTACCCTCCAGGAGAACGTACCTCCCTCACCTGCCTAGACAGCATCACTTTCTTGTCCAAAGCCGGCACAGTGAGCCTTAAAGAGAAAAGGTGGGAGAAGGAAGGGGATATCAAGGCCTGTGGTCGAGTGGCAGAGAGCAGTGGGATGGAGACCAGTCTTGAGTGTGCAGAGAAGGAGATGAGGCTTGCAAGATGTGGTGAGGAGCAAGGGAAAGGATCTGCCCTGTACAGGCACTGAGTGGGACAGCTAGGCTCAAGATTCTCCGATTCTGTGACTTTTGGGGGAAGAAAGGGCAGGAGGTTTTCACTCATAGGTATGCTTACTCCTTCCCCCTCCATGCCCTTTTGTGGGCAGATGAGAACAAGAAAGGGTGTTGGCTGACCACATGGTTTGCTCAGCTTTGTGCCAGGGCACGGAGCTTTTCACATGTCACTTGCTTTCCAAACAAATAGGATGCTCCTCTGTTGCGGTTAGCAGGGCCAGCGCACAGGCGTCAGGTAGCTAGGCGCTGCGGAAGATTTCAGGTTGTACGGGGAGTGAGGGTTGGTCCAGGAATATAGCCAAGTAAGGTAATGTTGCATAGCTGATAAGGCAAGATCCATCCACAAAGGGCGGTACTTGTTAGCCCCTATATAAGGGAGTGTTACTGTTTAATAAGCACCATTTTGTTATCCATCACATTGGTGTCAGTGTCAGTGGGCCGATGGTCTGGGTTTGATCATCATGCCAGCCAGCTGCCGGAGGTCAGTCGTCAGAAGAAGGCGACACTCCTCTATAAGCAAAATTGTAACATCAACACTATGGTTCCATTTTTTAACTAAAAAACTGTGCTGGGTTTATGTAGCAAGTTATGTTACTGGAACCAAACCTTGTCATATAAACTCCCTACAGAAGTATACGTTGCCAGTTTTTTGGAAGGGAAAAGTCTGCTTGGAGGTGAATCTTTTACTCTCCAGGTAAGCATTGTACTGCACACAGCCTTCACACACTCTACTCCACATACATTACTTGATGCCAGCATGTCTATGATGACAAATTTTCACATTAAGCTAGGTCTGGTAATCTGAGTGGGTATTAACTCTTAAGAAATTATTTTTATGGTGACAATTTTATCAGTGCAGGAGCTGGCAGGCAATAGACCTGAGGCTAAGGCAATGCAGGAAACAGCTTGCTAGTCTAAAACATGCAGAGAGGTTCAAGTCCAAACGGCCTGAACTTGGCCATTGCCTCATGAGGGTGGTGAGAAAGAACAGTAGTTAGTTCTGCATGCATGGATGAGGACAGACAGCTGTTTCAGGTGTCATTATTAGTGCCCCTTTGAATGCAGCCTTCTCTTTTCTTACGCAATTACCAGCAAGAGAAATCAACTGGCGTATTTGCTAATAGTGTGTGCTTCATGAAAGCCACTGGGATTACAGTAGGTGCAGCCTTGTAGTGACTCTAGTTCAGAGCACTCTGTGCTGGTCCTAGATTCTTCTTGAAGAGACATCCCCATGCCCATGTAGCACTATTTTTTGATCCCTCGGTAGACCTGTGTATGAATCAGCAATTTACTGTCCTCTTCCACACAGAGTTTTGTAGATCCTCAGTTTTCCTCAACCATGAGTGCTAATAGTTCCAATTAACATACACGTGAAGACAACACATCCTTTCCATTCAAAGCATGGCTGCCAGGATTATCTTCTCTGCCCAGAAATCAGACTGTATTATTTCCATCTTTAAACTTCCAAACAGAAAATCATTTAAACATATGATTAACCTAAAGTGTGTGCTTAAGCCCAGCAATTGTGAAATTCATTTCCACTGAAGACTATGGTAGTTCATCTTGTGATCAATGGCTTTGCAAAGACAAGGTCTGAAACTTGGCACAAACTTCTCTTTTACAGCATTGAGTCCAAGTACCATTTGAGTTTAGCATGAAGTCCTCACTATATTAAATACAGTTTTTGAATTGTCATGCAAGAAGCAAACTAAAGCTTTGTAAAAGACAAGTAACATTTTCTTATCACTTGTAGTCCACAACCATAATTAAGCCATAATTAAGCTATAAGATCTTCACGTTAAAAATAGTGCTCAACCAAAAAACAGCAAGCTTTTCCACACAGAGTTTCTTTGCCACTACCAGTTTTTGAAAAGTAATAAGAATAGCACTGGGCTGTATATATTGTACTGATCAATAACCTCCAGTAGCATTTGGATGCAGAGTTCATGTACTGTTTCACAAATAACCCACCCCCATCTATGACCTACTAATCCAATATGCCATGATTCACTCCACTGAAAGAGTAGATTCTCAGTGTTAACTCTGTCCATCTTTAAATACTTCCATATGTGAATCACTGCTTGTAGATTATGCCAGTTACTAATACTGAACTCTTGCAAATACAGCTCTAATTTCTGCAGTACCAGCTTCTCAATGTTTTGAAGGCTAACTTAAAGTATTAACAGAAAGTAGTTTACAATTAATCTATGGCAGAGGCAAAAAGACAAACAAAGCATATCCCTAAAAAGAAAACATTTATAAAGTGGTATATACACCATCACTTGGGCATGCTGAATCTCCAAAGTTATGCAAAGAGACAGAGTTTGTTTCTTTTTCTTCCGCAAAACTACAATGAAGTGATAATGACCTCAGGAGTGTATGTGTGTGTTTATTCCATCTTTGGCCCATTTGATGTGGTTTTGGCCTAAGGAAAAGCTAAAGGCTGAATGTATTTTAAGTGGGCTAAAACCAAGATAAACAAATGTCCCTGAGGTCAGTATTTCCATTAGATGGCAGCTTGCATAAAAAATCAAAATCATTGTAAAAACAGTGTAAACTTTAAAAAATATATTCTTTTGTATGTCAGCATGTCTTTTAGAAAGTATATACCGTTTCTAAGCAATTGTTTCTTCTATTGTCAAAATTTCTTCTTCAGAAACAGAGAAACCAAAGTTTATTTGGACTTTGGCTAAGCATGAGATGGCCTGGGCTTTGTAAATTCTACACATAGCACTGTAAAATGCAAACAGTATATCCAAGCAGTAATCATGCTCATCATGCACATAACTACGTACATAGAAATATCTATCAGCTACAGTACAGCTTCAAAGATTTGATCTTAGTAGAATCTTAGTAGCAGATTGTTACTGCTTTAGAAACCACACTAGGGCTTGATTACAGGTGCACACACAAATTAATAAGGTCTGTGCCTTGTGTGAACAAAATGCATACTTTTAATTGAGAAAATTTCATTAACTGAGTTTTGTCTTGCCTTTTGGTACATATTTTGGAGGGAGTGATACTCAGTGAGCTAGGAAAGCTGTTTGAAAAATACTTCTTTCTCCACAGCTGGGTCAGAGGAGCAGGATGCTCTGGTTTCCCAATGCAGCCTTAGAGTGTGCTAACAAAGTTTGTCAGTAGAGTTTGTCAATCCACAACAGTCCTTCACCTCCTTTTTCTTCTCAACTCCCCCATATACAAAACTGTCATGTTTTCTATTGCTTGCCCTTGAGCTACTTCATCCTGCTGATATCCTTAGGGTAGTTTAATGGATCACAGTTTGAAAACTATTTTCCACATAAAAGGTTAGTGATGGAAATATACGTTTTTGAGGAAAAATAACATTAAAAATCCTGAATAACTCTTTTTCTTCCCTTCTTTGTAAAGCCATAATTCTGCAGACCCTGAATTTACATAGAACTTTTTCTCTTGTTTTCTGTATTCTAAAGATCAGAATGGAACACCAAATTTTGCATTTGATTTCTCAATTTTGTTTTTTATGAATCCAGGGTTGACTTAAAAGCCATGAGTATTACACAATTCTCAGAAAACACACCAATTTGGCAGGAAATGTGCCTTCAAGATGTCAATTGTGCTGAAGTTTATTTACAATTTCTGTTTCCCAGACACTCAGAACAGAAAGAAAAGTTAGAAGCTGATGTTTTTATCAATGAGCAATGTCACAAAACTATGACTGAGTCTGAATCTGCATCTGAATTTCACCTGTTTTCAATCTGCCTCCTTCTCTTAATTATGATAGACTTTCATGTTGTCCATTGTCTTTTTTTGTGGTATTATCACTTCACTGTTGGTTTAGGCAAAATGCAGTAATTTTCTAACCTGCCCCAAATGATATACAGATCTTTCTTCTACAGGATGCCAGGATGCACAAAAGCAAGGAGAACAGACAGCTTCTAACAATACCATCACTTTCTTCTCAGATATAACTTTCTTAAAATTAGCTTTTGGTAAATTATTGTTTGCAGTAGATCTGAGGGCAGTAAACCATTTCAGCTAAGACTGCTCTTCTATTTCTTTGGATCATTCATCCTTTGAAAGATAATTTAATACTAGGCTCTATTTTTAATAACCTAGTTCTTTTTTACCTGGCATTAGATAAGTGACTTGCATTACAAATGTGGATTAATTTGTTTAGTGAGTGAAGTGCTGTGGCTTTGTGTACTTTTATGCAATTAGATAATATAAAAGCATTGTTATGAGTGAAATAGGGGTTGGGTTCTAAAAGGAATTTTAGTATTCAGATCGGAAAATTATGTGAGGGGCTTAGCAATATGACAAACATTGCTTACATGACCTTAAAAGGCTTAGAGCAGATTTCAGTTTTGTCATTCCAGGAGAAACTTCTTCCACTATTCTTTGGTACATTCTGCTGAACTCTTATTAGCCTCAGTAAATCAACATTCATGCTGAACTGGAATGATTTGCATGTAAATCTTGTATCATCACTTCATTTATAGGAGTACAGTTGGAACCCTGTTGAAAGTAAGCAGCAATTACCATGTCCATTTGCAATATATGTACAGGTCAGCTTCTTCTACACAGTTACAGACAACAATATTTTATTGCTTTGTTACTAAAAATCCTGTCCCTGGTAAAGATATTTCAGGAGCCATATGTGTCAAGTCACAATGAAGTGGTGAGCTATTGCTCAACATTTTCCTCCCAAATCCACCACTTTGAATAATTGTCAACCTTACTGTCACTGGTACTCATGATGGTTATGATTTCATTTGTGGTCTTGTTTGGCCAATTTTTGTTTCTGCCATAAAATATTCCTCCTGTTGGCCAATGGAAGGAACCAACAGCTGCCTGCCAGTCATGTTGGCAATAACGAGAAGAGGTACTAAATGGAAAGTGCTGAGAGAAATTTAAAATAAAAAAAAAATGGAGGGTAGAAAGAACTAAAAAAAGAGAAGGAATAGATAATTCAGTAGGGATTGGAATGAATAGGATGGACAGCAAAAAATGGGGCAAATTGAACAAGGATCACGAAGAGCAGAGGAAAATTGATTTCTTATACCTGAGAAAGTCCATTGTCTTCAGTGGAGCTATTACAACTTCTGTCCAGACTTCTGTATTCAAAGATAACAATAAGGTTTAAAAAAAAAGGGGGGGGGGAAGGGGAGAAGTGGAAGAAAGTACATGAAGTTTACAAAGGAAAGTAATTCTTGAGATAGCATCGTAAAGAACTCAAATTTGGTGCAAAATGTTGTTTCCCTCTCTCATGCTCTGCTCTAGTTTGGCCTTCAAACTGACTACATGTCAGTTACATCTGTAACATCTCCTTGTTAATTTTGTCATTGGTTTGTTTTGGTTTTTATTTTCAATTCCCCAACGTTGTATAGGCATCTTGTGTATCAAAATACTGCAAAAATGAAAACAATACCTTTCTGCTTTAGGAAGTGGAGGAAATAAGGTTCTCAATGCTGTTGTGAGTATACATTGCTCTATTTAGAACAGGAATGGAAGTAGTGAACTTACCCTCTTAAACTTTTCCTAGCAGTTGCACATTTCTGAGGTGTTTGCATTTGTAGTATTTTGGTTGCTAGGATATTTGGCCCACTTCCCCTCTCCCCCCACTACTTATGAAATGACACTGAAAAGAAGAAGGGAGGAGAGATGTCTTTAGAGTTTCGCTCTTGTTTTCCATTCTCTTCTTTCCATTTCTAGATCTCCCAGAATGGCAATAGTCGAGCGCAATTTTTTTCTTTATGAAATGGTCTCCTTACTTGCATTTTCAATGATATCTATATTTTTGCTTTTATTAGAATTTCTCTAATTCCTCAATTTCATTTTATGGTCTGATCTTTACAGCATCTTCCTCTAACTCTTTTTCACAAAAATTTATGATTGTGTTCAAACTTTATTCTTTTGTCTCTCATTTTTTTCCTTTTTTTAAAGAAAGGACTAAAATATGCAGAGAGGAATAAAAATGCCTTTGAATAAAGGCCAATTACAGTTATATAGTGTTACATTTCCTGCATTGAATTTGCATACTGCATCAATACTTTTCAGAAGACTTCCAAGAAATAACAAAGAAAAGAACAAGAACAGTCTATGCCAAGAATATCCCTAAAGAAAAAAAAAAAAACAAAAAAACAGCCATTCTTTTTGAATACTAAGAAAACAGTGTTTTACTGCTCAGAGCTCACGATATCCTCTCTCATTAGAGAATTTCTGCAAGCTGTAAAGTATCTGCCCTGGCAGAGGATTCACAAATCATAACGATTACCTGCTTCTTTTGGATATTGAATCAGCTAATTACCCACCAAAGTTTGGATTGGACATCTGCTACCTGACTTATTTTAGTATCCACCACAGAGTGCTTCTTGGCAAAGGTTTGCAGCTTTTCCCCTCATCCATTTCTCAATAGGAAAATGGCAAATTATTTGAATGCCACACTAACCAGGATACTTTGTCCCAGGGTACCTGATCTCTGGATGACCAATAGGATTTCTCCATGCTTCAGGCCAAAATGAGTATTAATACAGGTGGAAGAAAAGAGAAAGGAAGAAAGAGTGGGAGGAGACGAGAAAAAGAGGAGGAGGAATAGTCAATTAGACTTCTAGTGAGCTGAAAAATAAATAACCAGTAGCCCCTAACGTAATATGAATTACAATTTGGCAAGCACTAGAGATGAATCACAACATCTGGCATCCTAGGTGTTACTGTTTATCTAAACTTCCAATATCATCTGTGTAAGCAAGTCTTGCCAGTACCACTGCCTAGTATAATCTTTTATGTTAGGAAACAAGTGTGAAAATGTTATACAAGGTTCTGTTAAAAATCCATTTTTTAAACTCTGTGCCAGAACTTCCTCGCCAAGGAAAAATGTACCCATGTGTAGGCAAGGGGCACTCCCACTGAAATCATAGGAAGTTCCACCCACTAAGATGAGGGATGAATTTATCCCCCTCCCAGTAATAAAGATTGGTGCCGCTGCTTAAAATAACAAACTGTAAGTACAGAGCTGGTGACTCACGGCAATGTGACTCCATGTATCCAGGTATCCTGATACATGTACCCTGATACAGACACCAAACAGTATTCTCTTCCTGCGTTCTGTTTGAGCATACCAAGGTTAATACACCTCTGAATTCATTCCCTGAATCTTAATCTAATGATTAAGGATAAATGTAAAATGGCAATGTAAAAAAAAGAGGCTGATCTCTTTACATGAGGACCATATCCACCAAAAAAAAATGATGAACAACAGGGCTTGACCTGACTACCTCTCTAGCTTCTAAGGTGCTAGACAACATAGAACAATGAGACCTAAATAGGTAATTTGCCCTGGAATAAGAATTATGACCTGAATGTCATTGATCTAATGTTGTAAAAATGAAGGCAAAACACTGGCGATATTGCTGGTTTTGTGTTTCAGTGAATGATTACATTAAAGAGGGACTCAAAATTGTGCTTTCAGTTCCCAAAGCCTCCAGCTGAATTTTTTGAAAGCCCAGTCACTTACTTATTAACCAGAATGAAAATGATAGACTCCATTATGAAGTCCTGGAAAGATTTCATTAATTACGTGGCCACCCACTAGGCTCAATAGATATTGAGTATCTGTTCCACTAGGAAATAAGCAGATATACTTTAATAACTTTTGAGCACATTCCTACATATTTTGAAACTTACATTGCAAAACACATTCTAGAATTATCCCTAACAAAGTAACTGTGAAAGATATTACCTATTTTTAAAAAGAGGCTGAGTGGGGAGAAAATCATCCAACAGAGCATGTGTTGCTCTACTGCATGTGTAAAGCTTCTGAAGTCACTTGCTCTGCATAGTCAACTCCGCTGCTGCACAGTTGTAGACACGTCACTGTGTTTCTCATCACCTCTCCTTTCCACACAAACTTTTTATAAGAAATAAATTTATACACAGGTCAGTCCTGGGATCAAAGTCTACCCTGATTTGAGGTCTGTATGGTACAGCATGGCACTGCATCAACAATCTCTGAAAAAATTGCAAAACACAGATAACATTAGGTCCACAAATGAACTACGGCTATTTAAATGTCAGCATTAACTATTTTCACCTTCAGAACAATTAGGAAACCATTGATTCAAGATGCAGCATTGAACATTGAAGCTGTAACATTTGGGTTTTATCATTTCCCACGGGCCCAGACAAGTGGTTTTTGACCTAAAGCAAAGGAAAGGGTGAGAGGACATGTGTCAGGTGTCCAAAACTCAAATTATCTCACAAACTGAACTTAATTAATCTGAAGTATATACCACACAGAGCTTCAATATTTTCTGCTGAAAAGTTTTACAGTGCAGACACACATTAGGATAACAAAATTTTGTAGCATGTTGAAAATGTAGGGAACACATTAAAAAAATGCATTTGATAATGTAAACTACAAGGATTACTGTACCAATTGTATTATTCATGTACATATTTAATTCAGTAAAAAGGAACTGAACCTGAATTTATTTGTAGCTGCCACAGAATTCCCATTCTATCATAGGATTCCCCAGGGTGCCACAGGAACAAGAAGGCCTTGATGCAGAATTTAGATCTAGCCTCCACACAGCACATTGAATACGTGAAGCGCAAACCAAGAACAGGCAAGGAAATGGATTCTATCTCCATTTACACTATGTTATTGCAGTTAACAACACTGAACACAGTCATACCTGCCTGAATAAAAAATCAGAACAATAAACATAATTTAAGATCTTTAAATTTTGAAACTTAGCAACTAGTGATAATCTATAGGGACCAGAGGACTTCAGGCTTAGGACATTAACTAGAAGTGGAGATAGTTATCCAGAGCTCATTCACTTTATTTCAGCCTCCTCCAGGTCTTGATTAATTTTTCTTTTATCTGAATTTACTGTTGTTGAAATCATGAAACACTCCTAAATTAACCACAGCAATGAGTAAAGCACTATATATGCCTTAAGAGTTTGTTGAGATCTGTGGAAAGGTACCTGCATTCAGATAGAGATTTAAATAAAGAAGACTCATTTGCTCTCCTTTCACCAAGTAAACTGTAAACATTCAAACCTCGTAGTCAGCTGTCACTGGAAGTACACACTTCTGCAGACATGGATAGATGCTGGAACACAAATAGTTCCACTTAAGGAGAAACTCTTTGACTGTGAGGGTGAGGGAGCCCTGGCACAGGCTGCACAAGAAGGATGTAGAATCTCCTTCTCTGGAGGCCTTCAAAACCTGCCTGAATATGTTCCTGCGTGACCTGATCTAGGTGGATCTGCTTTAGCAGGGGAGTTGGACTAGACGATATTAGGAGTCCCTTCCAACCCCTACCATTCTGTGATTTCCAAGGCCTAGTTAGAGGACAAAAAGCAAACATGCTCTTCATTTCATGCACAAGTAAAACACACAATTTGATACACTGAAAACTACACCATTTCATCTTACTGTCACTCTCTCAGCCCAGGGTGAGGGTTTGCACCTGGACTTTGAAGCCCTCATGACATCACCAGCAATGCAGGTTTTACACTTTACAAAACCACTCTGGCCTTATGGCCCACAAGGGCATTTAGGATCTTTCTTAGAAGTGTTCTAATTTTTGTTAGAAGTCAGGAAAAAAAATATGCTACAGTATTTCACTTTTCTTAACATATGTAGTCACTTCTCCCTAAACTTTAGAGAAGTTCTGAACACTTAAAAGGCAGAAAAACTAGCACACAATGCATGTACCCAGTTTTAATATTTTAAGGATAATCAGAAGAATCTTACTCACTCAGAAAGACAGAAGGATAGACAGACGAAAACAGATAGACAAATAAGTTAGGACAGAACAATTCTCCTTCCTACCATGAGAAAAGCTGGAAAAAAGTCTTCTATTATTCCTTTTTTATCCTGGATCTTATGATTATTTTTTTTTAACTCAGCTGAGTACCAAACTTTTCTGGGATCTAAGGAACTAAGAAATATTACTCTCAAACATTTATCATTCATTAACAGAAATGTAAAAGAGAAGATTAATAAAAATAAGCCCTAACCTGCCGTTCAGCTTTAACTCTCCCCTCAGGGGCTGACCACAGTCTCTTTCAATCACAGAAATGACTGGTTCAGGATTCTAGTCCTAAATCTTGAGGCTGGTTGCATTTTAAACAATTAATAGCAAAGAATTAAAGGTGTGCATTACAAGCTAAGGATGAGGTGGAGCAGGAGAGCTCAGTAAAGCCTTCAGTCGTGAAAAGGCTGTCTCCTCCATAGCACAGTGCTCTGAAGAACAATACTGGCCGTCACAGAGGCCTGTACATACTGCAGCTACTCTGCCATGCTAGCGTGGCCATGCTGTTTTGCAAAGAGAGGCTGCCATTTAGTCTTGGAAGCAGATTTATTATCCCTGTTGCACAACGTAAACAGTTTGGGGTTAATCACTCCTCAGATGATGTCAGGCAAATGACCTTTGAAACACTTCTAGGTGTGCAGACCGAGACAACTGATTCAAGTTCAGCATGCAAACAATCAGCCACCTAACACTTGTAGTCTCTTTGCTAACACTGGCAGAGATCTCTCTCTATAGTTTTTCAACAATGAGTAATGAATAATGAAATCTTTCATAAGAACATTTGAAATCTTCCACAAATTATTCATATTTTAAATGGCATGTGGTTTTTTCAGTGGAGGAAGCTGTAAAGATGTCTATCATGTTCCTCATCTCAACTGTACCATTGAGTCACCAATTCTCCTTCCTTCATAAAACTCTGAGACACCTATTTTTCCTCACATATTTCTAACAACAGTGCAACAAGGTCTTTAAGCATGTGACCAGTGGTGACTGGAACAAAGCCTACATTCAGCAGTGATGAGAAGACAAGTGCCAGCCTCAGTCAAAATGGTATCTCATCACAAACTGTGATAATTTGCCTATGTCAGGCACTGATGAACAACCGTTTCAGTTTGGGGTGCCTAACATCAGAAAGAGGTCCCAGAAGAGAAAAGATGAGATGACACGAAAGGAAAGAAATGTAGGTGGGAATATGGGAATATAATAAACATGGGTGGGAATGTTTATTTATGGATTAGAGTCTGGAAAGAGTAAATATATGAGAGAAATGGGAATAGTTTTGCAACAGCAAGGAGTGAACTAGCAACAATATGATAAAAATGAGCAAAGAAAAATTTAGTCTGAATAGGAGGAAATATTTGTTAATGGCAAGGTATGCTAGGCTATGGAATAGCCTCCCCAGAGACACCTCAATTGCTTGAGTAATTTAATACTAGATGAGACAAAGCACTTGAGAGCTCTTTGGGGGAACAGTCATGCCCTGCCATTATCTAATAGATGTTTTCCATCTCTAACTTATATGATTCAACTGACATTAATTGGCATTAGGGTGTGAATCAAAATAAAATACAAACCCTAAACGTTACCAGACATCACAACGACCATTTACTGCTTTCCAGGAAAATAGAAGAAAGTAACAATACCTTCAGAGACATGAGTGTCATGATCAGTTACAGCAAATTTGTGTCATGCTGATAAATACTTTCAGAGTAATTCCATTCTTATATGTTACACTGACAGCTAAAATCTGCAACACCTTCAATAATGCTTTTTGGTTGAGATGCTTCTGGTACTCCACAAAAAGTAACTGAATCACAGACTGAAGAGTTAGGAGTAAAGAAACCATTTTCCTTAGAGAACTATGTCCTGAAGACAGAGGAAGAAGCTTAAGGTTTCCAAGTACAAGAAGAACAGAATGTCTAGTTACATCAAGGACATTTCTCCCATAGTCTAACTACTGAGTATGTTTAATCTCCACCTCTTAAGCAGATATCTGAAGTTTATATGCTACACTGAACTCCTAACATGGTTTTTAGTCGTTTTGCTTACATTTTTTTCTGAACCTTGTACTATAGCTATGCAAGAACTCTCTTTCCTTAGTGTAATCAGTTCCTTATTTTAGTCCAGGTCTGCTCCTGCAAATGTCAGAAGAGTAAAACATGAGACCAACACTAAAGGCATTTTAAAAACTTATCCTTCACACATGAGATTGCTACTGAATATTTTTAAATAGTTAATATTTCAAAATCAGCACCAGGCTAGTTGGTAAATGTTATTAAAATATTGAAAGTAATAACAGATTTTATTTCTAGGTTATGGGGATGGCAGAACGTCTTGAAAATCCTAGCAATTCACTGTGAAGCACTGTGAAAACTTCCCGTTTCAAAAATGCAGAAGCAGAAGAGAAACTAACTAACTTGCTAAAGATCTATCTACAAGGAAAAGAAACAAAAAGTCACCTACTGAGCTACTCATCCTAGTAAAATTGAATGTCCGTAGGTCCCTAGCATCTAACCCCAAAGCCTTTGCTGCAGGCAGGCAGAGAAGGTGATGGAGAAATACTGGAAAGCACCAGAGAGGCATTTCTGTTAAAAGAGGTCTTATGCCATGAACTGAAGAAAATCTGCTAACTGTAAAAGCACAGTAATCTGTAGGTCAAGTAATTTTGTGTGGATGTGCCTGGGGAGTGGCCATCCAAACAGACACCAAGAGCTTCCAGCACTAGGCTACAAAGTTTTTCTGGATTTCTCTTTTCTCCCTTCCAAATAATACCAATTTTTTAAGCAATGACTCATGTTTATGTGTTGGGAAATTAACTCATTGAGTGCAAGAAGTTTGATATTTTGCTGGTTTCAAGACAGCGCTTGATGCAACATATTAGCAGGAATGTCCTGAAATGTAAGCCTGAGTCTTGCTAACATCAATCAATTTCTGGTGAGAAGTGTACGTATTCTCTCAGAATATGCCTCTTCATGACATTAACTTCATTTTGCAGGGAATGCATCATCGAAGAGACTCAGCAACTTGCCAAAACTTTTGCAGAAACTTATGGTAGAATAGGGAACTAAAAGTTTTCCACAGCTTGTCAGGCACTTCGTCCAGTCCTTAGATCACCATTTCTCTCCTCCAAACAGTGCAGAGGAATGTATCCACCAGTTTTCTGAAAACCTTACAGAATTTGGCTAAGACTTACATCCGAGGCCTAGGAAAAGAGCAAAGAGTTTGTACAGGAATTCACCCATATTGGCAGATGGGAGTATGTAAATGAAAGAAACAAACTCCAGTAGTTACAGTTCTGTTGGGGAGAGGCGGGGTCCTGCAGTCTTAGCTGTTTAAAAGGTCTTTTTATATTTTTTGCATTTTCAGTGGGACCAACAATTAAAAAATACCAAAGCATTGCAAAGAGAGTGACGCTTTTTGTCATAATCCTGTCCATCATCAAGATAGAATGACGTAAATAATTCAAGAATGTTGTTTTTAACAATGATCTTTTCTCTATTTTCTAGATAAAGTAAATCATGACAGTTCAACTTAGCACATAGTTGTTTTGGACTCCAACAGGCAAATTATTACTCATTTTTTGCAGTCAAGTTACGCTAAGCTCTCCTCCTAATGATGAGCCCGAGTGCAAAGGATTGCCAGGGCCAATTTAAGCTGTCCAGTAACAACTTAGCAATCAGATTTGGTCCAAATTTTTAAAAGATTTCTCAGCATACTATTATGTATCTGTTCTTTCAGACTTTGTGTCAACCAGGAGCTGAACAATGCCAGCACAATGTCATGTCTAAGTGTGTTGGGCAGAACCCACCACCTGAGAGAAGGTCTCTAACATAACGATCAATGCTGTGAATCACCACCATCAAGGCCAAGATTACAGGAAGATCCAGAGAAGGACAGTAAGCATGGTTTTATGGCATTAGAGAACAGGGAGCAATTTGTGTTCAGATAGGAAGCAGCATGCATTTCTCTATATTGTTACTCATTACACTCCTCATCTCAAATGGCTCGTCTTCTCCAGGAGACTGGAGTGCTCCATTTATGTGATTTAGTGTGATCAGGGTTTTTAATTTTCCTTGAATTTGTCTGTCTACAATGGAAGTGCACAATGTGGTCAAGAGTCTTCCACCAGAAAATGCATTCCCATTTAACCAACTAAATTAATTTCACGCCTGCTGGTGAATCTCACTCAGACAGTTTTAATATTTTATATCTTTTCTGAGTTGGAGCAGATCAGAACTAGCAAAAGAAAAAGACTCATGCAGTTAATGATGAACCACCTGAGTCACTCAGTTCCCTTCTTGATGCAAATTTACATTTTTAGGAGCTGTTCCTCATTCATAGCTATTTAAATAACCTTTGTTGTATGAAAGGCTCTGTCTGAGGCATCCTTGCTATACAAGGCACCCCACATTGAAAGTCGACTCTTTGACCTTTTATTCTCAGGCCAGGGAATGAGGCATGCCATGCACTCACACAATCTGCCCCTGGGCACTACTCTGGGTAAGTTACTTGGACAGCACCTCTTGCCAGCTGATTCACAGAGTGGAATCTGCATAAGCTCTTGAAAAGAAATGCTCATTAATATTCCTAGCCAGAGGCAAGTGTGCTACAACTCAGTGAGAGGAAGGGTCAGGGAAAGGGAAAAAAAAAAAAATAAAGAGAAGGAAAAAGAATTGAAGGCCTCATAGAACGAGTCAGTACCCCAAGACAAGTGGTCTCTTTGTTGACTGAAGAAGAACAGACCATTCTGCTCTAGGAAGAACTATGCAAATAAATTGAAAACAAGGAGATATTCTCTATTCTATTTTTATCAATAACCCAAGACTATCAGATAGACTAGGACAATCCCTTCCCCTAGAATACTTGAACAACTTAATAGAATCAAACAAAAAAATTGGGTACTTCCATGGAGCATCGGCCCTCCTTTAGTCAACAAAGCAATTACAAAAGCTCTCTATTCAGCTCAAAATATTCTAGGGGCATGTTCCCTTTCCCCAGTATGCTATCTTCCTGTAGTTCTCACCTCTTTTTCCCCCCTCAGCTCATGCTCCATCTCTGGAACTATGCTTCCTTTCAGCTACAGAAATTTCCATCTCTGGAACTGCAGGGATTTTGCTAGTACAAGAAATTGTAAGAAAATTGGAATGGTACATATGTTTTCAACTGAAAACAGGAATTGCCTGCCATTCTCCTCCCCCACTTACAGGAAAAAAAAAAAAAGGAGGGGGGGGGGAAGAAAAGGTAGAAAGGAGGTGGTTATGTTATAGTTATTCATTTTCTTTTAATCTAAGTGATATATCACTTTTCCTATTAGGATTTAATTTGCTTTAGCATGAAGAGATCAGCAAGTGAGTTCTGTTTTAATTAGACAGGTACTAAACAGTTTGATAGTAATTTGAATACTGACAAGCTGGAGTGCTCACTGGTCCATGAACAGAAATGATATTACAGTGTTCAACCTGCTTGAAAAGTCCCTTAAATATTTTACATGCAAGGAGAAAAAGGAAGAGAAAGTTATGCTGAATGGTGAGATGAAACATGGGTAATACGATACCAAGGCTGACCTGTAACCCTCTGCAAAACTTGTTAGCTACGTGTCTGCAGGTTTTGCTCCTTAGAAGGAGGCCAAATTTAGCAACATTTACTGCAGGTAGGAGTGTAAAGTTAGAACACAGTTGGAAAACTCTCTTTCATAACCAAGATTTTAGAGTAATCAGTGGAGCCCACAAGAATGAATCATAAATGTGTCACAAAAGACAGCTGCACACACAGAAAATGAGAAGCATGCAAACGTTGAACTTGTGCAGGTAGGCTTGCTGCTCCTTACCACAGTGCAGTCTTTGTGTGCTCCTTCAGAGAGTTCACAGTTTTTGCTTCCTCTTGCTCCACATAATTTTTCCACTAGATCTTTCTTCCAGTAACCCATTTATGACAGCAAGTTCTCTCACCAACTCTTTTGCCTCACAGAGCATGTGTACCAGCTTGCCAATGATTAATTCCTTAAAAAGAAGGCTACCTAGGAGCCTTTTCTGGATTGCAGGAGAATCAGGTCTTTGTTCATCTCTCTTTTATTGCTCCTATAGGAGTTGCTTCTTTCTTTCTCTGCCCTTCTTCAGGCAAATCATGCCTCCAGGAACAATGTTGCTGAACTAGCAGTCCAGCCAACAAATGTTCTGTTTTATTTAAGATTTTGCTGTCACTGCTGTCCATAAACTAGAATGAAAAGCAGTGCAATGATATTTTTACAGAGCCAAATAGAAATATACATACTATATATATAAAAAAATGTATAAAGACCCACCTTTCATCTACAGAAAAGCTGGTATCTTGAGCTTCTGCATACATCAACATAAGCCACTGTAAACAGTACTTATTCAGATATTCTGGTCTGTAATTCACCCACCAATAAGGCACTAACTTCATCGGGGAGAGACTCTCTGAATCATTAAATATGTCCCTTGCAGTACAAGCTATTACCTTTCTTGTTATCATTTGCATCAGAAGAGATATTTCTCATATCACTCAAACAATGAGATGGCTAATATTAAAGATCCAGTACTAGGGGAAAAACAAACCAACAGTCAAAGTACTAATTCAATATAAAAACTACTGGGCTAATGGAAGGCGTCAAAAGATATTTAATAGCCCCGATCCTCTTTTAGTGAGCAGAAATGNGAGCCAAATAGAAAATAAATACTTATATAATAAAAAAAATGTATAAAGACCCACCTTTCATCTACAGAAAACTGGTATCTTGAGCTTCTGCATACATCAACATAAGCCACTGTAAACAGTACTTATTCAGATATTCTGGTCTGTAATTCACCCACCAATAAGGCACTAACTTCATCGGGGAGAGACTCTCTGAATCATTAAATATGTCCCTTGCAGTACAAGCTATTACCTTTCTTGTTATCATTTGCATCAGAAGAGATATTTCTCATATCACTCAAACAATGAGATGGCTAATATTAAAGATCCAGTACTAGGGGAAAAACAAACCAACAGTCAAAGTACTAATTCAATATAAAAACTACTGGGCTAATGGAAGGCGTCAAAAGATATTTAATAGCCCCGATCCTCTTTTAGTGAGCAGAAATGGACACAAGTGTTTCTAATAGACAAACAGCTTGGTGTGATACCCAGATTCACAAACTGACTTCATCATTTTAAAAGAATGGCACAACTGCTGTCTTAAGAAGAGAGAGCTGGGATTTCAAAGCTGCCAGTGTTTTTTAATATCTTTCGGTTATAAATGCTTAACTCCTGTAAATTTATTTTAAAGTCCCATTATAATATGTAAAACTGGGATTTGTTTGAAGATGCTACACAGTACTCATGAGAAGCAGAGACGTCTAGTGACTGGAAGAGGACCATAGAGCAGCTGCCATTGTTCATTTCCATTCAGGACTCTTGCCTGAATCGTTGTGCTACCGCAGGCAATATAACCCTGTTTCCTTAGCTCATACACACATAAAATAAATAAGGGAGTTTTTTTCTAATTTCCTCAGAATTATACTGTAAAAGCTTATTTAGTTACAGTATGTAAGGTTGTGTGTTTCTCACCTAATCACCTGGAGTTAAGCCAATCACTCAGATGGTGACCTGCATCATTTAATACTGCTGTAAACTGCTCGGCCTGCATAGTAATGATTTCCCACTAATGAAGAATGCAGCTTCTAAAAACTTCAATTTCCCACACTTTTATTTACCTACTGAAAAACACTAGAAAAAAGTATTGTTTACTCTAGCTATGTTTCTCTCTCCCTTATTCCACAACCCTAGTAAAAACTCTTCTTGTCCTTCCTCATTTTTTTTTGTTGAAATGCATTTTTGCTTCGAAGTTAATTTTTCTTTGCTGTTTAGCACTGATGGTCTGCCCATTAAAACTTCTCTAACTGACCCCAGCTTTTTGTTCAAAGCACAAATATAATGCATTCAATGAATTCAGTCAAAAAGATAAAGCCACAGAGAAAGCAGACAAATGCTTTGCTCGGTCTGCTAGTTTCACCCACTTGCAAGTTACAGGTGTATGTGCCATTGATTCTAGTGCCATGGCCAGAGTTGCTCCAGATCTGTACTGCAAAGCCATCTCCTAAAAGGCAGCAAGGTTCCATGCTGGTTGCTGTAATAACAGTCTGACAAGCTGTCATGTTTGTAAGTAAGACAAATATTTATTTTCTGGCTCCAGTAATCTGGTGTTGGTCAAATTTTAGAAAACTCATGGCAGTTAAGTTATTAAATGAAGAGACAACAGTGATCAAGTACAGGAGAGGCACTTACAAACACATGTAATGACATATTTAAATCCCAGTGAAGGTAGACAAGGATTGACTGCTTCGCTGGGTTATATGTCAATCATTTTAACTTGCATGTTTTTAATAGTAATCTTTCAGTGCAGATTTTCTCTACTCTTGACTTTCCCATAAACACCCCTTCTTTCTCCAAATCCTCTCCTCCTCCTTTTTAGTTTTCTGGAATTCTTGTTCCATTTCAATACAATCAGCTCTGGGTAAAAATCTCATCTTCCCACATTCCTCCTGTTCTCATCTCTGGAAAAAAATCTGTCTGCCTTTCTGATACTGCCTCTATGTCCATTCTCAGAGTTTTTACCTTTCTCCTATTTTCCTGCCCTTTACAATGTGGAAAAGATATTGTGATGGAGCTTATCATTAAAAATCCTGATCCTTCAGCTCCCAGCATTTTCATATCCATTTTGTTTACTGTTTTTGCTAGCTTTTGCTTAGCTTTCTCTCCAGGCTTTGCTTTCCCTATGAAATACCTCTCTTCCAGCCTCTCCCACTGCCCTTTCTGTGTGAAGACCACTTGTCTTATAGTGGCTGAAATGAAACTGTCAAACAGTAAAGCACAGGTAGATGAACAGTAATGACTTCTCATACTTTTTGCTTTACATCACTGATTTTTGTGATTTACAGCCCTCAGTCAGGCTCATCTGCTGTCTAACACTCTCTCTGATTTTATTCTCCTGCAAGTGTAAGTCTGGAATTGGATGGCAAATAAAAACTTCCGGACAACTAAACACTTGCCTTTAAAGGGACTGCAGGAGTTTATTCCCACTGTTTGCAATATATTTGAAGATCATAACCCATCTCTATCTTGCTTTCAAAATTGAGTTGAAATTCAATGGAGTGTAGGTTCCTAAGTGTCCAGTTCACTTTTGAAAACAGAATTTAGGAGGTTTTTTAAAATATAACCCTCTTTGGATTAGAAATACTCTTTTTTCTGTCTCTCTTCATAATCAAAGTGTAGATCAGACCCATGACCACTGCTGCAGTGTAAATATCATCAACTCTGCTCAACACTGTTTTCCACTCTGCAATATTTGAATGTGAATCTCTAAAACTGTGCTTTTAGCAACAGATGTTTCAGACCTAAAGGGTTTTTTTTTTCTAGAAAGAAATTATTATTGTTAATATCTGTATATTTGTATCTTACACATCACTGCTCCCCTCATTTATCAGCATTACATAATGACAACTATTGCTTTACCTGTGTGAACTAGAAGGTCCAACTGGGTCCTAAAATTAGTCAATCCAAAGGTTTTCTAAAAGCTAAAATGACCAACAATTAGGCATGTCTGAAGTCCTATTTCTGTGAAGCTTCCACTCAATGCTGTAGTTCCTTGCCTTTGCCAAGAAGCATGCTTATTTCACATGGAGTTGTCATGCTTGTAGCTGGCCTCAGAACATAATCACCAAATCAAGCCACTTAGGACACACTTGGAATAAATAGATGCAGAAATTTTTAGGACCCCATTTAGGGTCCAATTTAGGACCAAAATTGAATGTTTGCACACATATATATTCTTTAAATAGTCCCTTGGTTATTGAATTTTTATATATGGAGTTATTCAATAGCCACACAGCTCTGCTGTTGGGCTGTAGGAAACCCAGTTTCATGATTTCACTACTTGCAGCTAATATAGCTACTGAGGTTTAGATCAATTTGGCTATTCTGAGTGACTGCCCTATCCATTCTAAAGCACATGTGCTGTGGAAACGTGAGAGAGGAAGAAGGGTCTCCCTTGAATCTTCAAGGATGGTGACATACAAGAGACTTGTTGGGACACCCCCGTGGTCCATGCAGTTCAGGATTCAATCTGTGACAGCAGCAAGAACAGATATTGTTCAGGAAGAGCATGCCAGACAGGCCACTTCTGCCACCCACGCTGCTTGCACTCCTTCAGCACTGCTAACTGCTGGATTAACAATGTTAGAAGAAACTTCCAAGACCATTTCCTATTGTATATGGTTACAGACCTAGTGCCCATGGGTTTGTCTAATCCATGCTTGAATCTGCTGAAACAAAAGGCTGGCGCACCTCCAGTAAACAACAGGAGAGAGCTCTTGACAAAGATGACTAGATAGGGAAAAATACCTCATTTTGGTCTGAAGCTAAGTACCAGAGTAATTCTGAGGGAAAATACATACACTTGCCCTGTTGCCATATCTTTTCCCTTTTAGCTGTGTCGGGTGTTCCACACTCATCTTGCTGTTTGGGGTGAGATTGTTATCGGAAGCTAGCTCCTATGTGATATATGAAGATGTTCAGACTAAGAAAAAAACAAATTAAAGACTTGTACAATACAGCTTTTAGATATATTTCTGAAACTTGAGTGTTAAAATAAACAATAGTGCTAATTATTTGCAGGAGATCATTAAGAAAAAGCAAAATTAGTCATGCTTTGTCTTACACATAACACTAAAATTTTGAGTCAGGCAAGTATCATCTACCTAGCAAAAAGAGGAGTATGAATCTGTATGTATTTGAAGAATGGATACACCCAGGAGAGAAAAGGATACTTACACTTCAAATAGTGTTAAGAGAAAAGGAATTCAGCAGTGGTAGCATGAGATGAGACCTGTGTAATTCTTTAAAAAAAAAAAAAAAAAAAAAAAAAGCGTGAGGTTATTTTGTCTACTGAGTTACAGAAATCATTGGCACAGGGAAAAATTTCGTCTGACCTTGGAAAACTACAACTAAGTTAGAGCCATGATAGCACCCATTAAACTGCCCTTTCCTTCCCTTCCTTTCTCCCAGTACCTTCGGTTAACACAGTTTTGCTCAGAGCATATTCTCCTTTCTCTGTATCTTTGATTCCATTTTTTATTTAACTCTGAATCTGAATTTCCTGAATATGCCATGCTCTCTTTCAAAAAATCATGGATTAACAGCGCTGGAAGGGACCTTGTAGGGTCACCTTCCTCCTTTTCTTATCCCAAGGCAAGTCCTGATGTTTATCTAACTTTTCTATAAGAGACCAAATGATGGAGTTACCACAACCTCTCGTACACACTCCCTCCACTTTTAAATAGTTTTGTACAGTTGTCAGCTACCCCTTGGTTCTTTATCTCAGAGGAAAAATCCTTTAATCTTCCTTCGTAGGTCACATTTCCTAGACCTCTGGCCACTATCACTGTTCTCCTCTGGGTTTTCTTCAGTCAGTCCACATCCTTCCTGAACTGCACTATCCAAAAGCAGGTACAGCCTTAAACCTGAGGGCCTACTGATGCTAAATAAAGCAGGAAAATTTCATGGGACATGTAGGCTATACTGCTGTTTATACATCCTAGCATGACGTTTGCCTTTTTCAGAACAGCATGAGAGTGTTGACTTATGTTGTACCATATATTCCCAGATCCTGTTCCACAGAACTTATATCAAAGGCTTTTTCCTCCCATCCTGTACTTCTGCAACCAGCCCCATGAGCTTGAGTGTGGTGATTGTAGCTCTTCCCATCCAATCTCAGTTAATTTCTTTCAAACTATGAATTCATTTTGACAAAGGTTTCTAATCACCTTCTCCAGTGTACTCTCAGTCTCTCCTAGTGCCATGCCATCTAGAATTTCATAAGTATTCCCTCTGTTTTGTCAGCCAAATTGCAATTGAGATGTTGAATTGTGCTGAACCCAGAACAAACTCCTGCAGAACACCTTCAAATCCACCTTTTTATTTTGACAGCAAATCCCTAATAAACTCTCCATGTACATTTTTTTAATTGATTTTGTGCCCAATCTATGACAATTTCACCATTAGGTTTCCCTAGCTTACTTATCAAAATGTCACAAGAGAGTGTCAAAAGCTTAACAAAAGTGAAAATATGACATCTACTGCTTTTCCTTTTATCCACAGGATCTGATACACTCTCACAAAAGGAAATTAGACTGGTTTGAAATGATTTGGTTTTGAGAAATTGATTGCTATTCATCTTGTTAACTTTTCTGTGCTCACACAGCAGTTCATTCCCAAAACTTTCCTGGGAGTTAAATTAATTACAATGAGACTAAGATGTGCTAGCTCTTTTTCTCCTTCCATGCAAATGATGACACAACACATGCCTTTCCCAGGACTTCTGTGTCTCATCCAGTTCTCAAAGAGAAGTCAGTAAGAGCTCTGAGACTATCTCATCCATCCCAGGAAGAAGTTCACCAAATACAATTGATTTTAAAAAATGTAAGTATTTACTGTCAGTTTTTAGAAATAAAGAACACAGCAAGAGTGTTCTTCATTTTGAATTATTGATCATCAAATTTCAGGTTTTTTGCAGGGAAATATTTATAAGCCTGACCCAATCTGTGATTCGGAATCAGGCTGCAATCTTGAACCCTAAGGGTGGGAAGTGCTCGCAAGTTCTATCATAATTAAGCCTGTTTAATTGACCCTGTTACGGCTCACTTTCTCAGCTCTCTTGCAACTTGAGATGCTATTTTCCTATTTAATATCTCTGAAAAACATGTGAGTGGTGTTTGTGGTGGTAGGTCAGCTCTCTCTTGACTGTGTGAAGAATCACAGACAACAGCCTAGTGTACTTGCACTGAGTTAATATTTCAGTGCCTCCAAGAAACAAAAATTACAAACAAATAAACAACAACTCCTTTTGTTTGCTCTCCTTCTTTTCAAGTATCAGATATATCACAAGACACTTGAAGTTAACACAAACAGGGACAATAAAACCAGACTAATGCCAGCAAATCAGTCATATGCTTTTACACGGCCTGATCATGTGTTGTCTCCTGCAACTAGATAGGATGCAGTTTTGTAGGTACTTCAGATCTTTCTGAGATACTCTGACTGTGGTTATTAAAGCTTTTTTGCCCTAGGATTTGTGACCAGGACATTTATGCTGGTAGTTGTTGCTAGCTCTGCTCACATGGGAAAACCCTAGAGGCATTTTTTTACAGTTATTTTACTTTCCAGTTTTACTTACATTTGGATGAAGGTCAATCAATGCATTAACTTCTGTTCTTTTAAACACAGTGACTGAAGACAAGCAAAGAAAGGCTAATCTTGTCTTGTCTTGTCTTTTTGTCTTCACCCATTACTAACAATTAACCAAACCTTTTGGAAACTTGCTCAAAACTTGCCTCACTAAAACAGAAATTAATCATCATAAGGTTATGCCATCCTGCAAACTTAGTTTTCCACCTGCATGCAAAATGGGCACACTCTTTAACCAAGACAGCCCTGCACCTTTCCAGAGACAGGTACGTGATCCTACACAGAGTTACCACCACGTGAAGTGGTCACCACCCCCTTGTCCCTTCAGTGAAATTAGTGAGATTATCGAAGGTCCTAGTAATCCTCCAAACGAAAAGTGACTGCTAACCTTGGTAAACCTCAAAAAGTGGAAATGCCTACAAATGTGATCTCCCTGAGCTGCTTTTCTCCCCATACAAAATACTATGAAAACCATCTGTACATAGTTGCACCTTGAATTAACACAGTGGAAGTATCCCTCAGATTCCTAACCAGAACTTACTCAGTCTTCCTGATCAGCAAAATGCAAATGCCTCCAAGAAACATGTCTGCTTTCTCTCACTTTTTCAGACAGAAGACAAAATTGAAAGCATTTTTTGCTTGGTAAAATATCCTCACAGATGTCAGGAAGAGAAAGTAGTTTTGGAATAACAGCACCAGGGAAGCTGAAAGTCAAACTCCTCGTTACTGTAATCCCCGAAGCTTTCTTGGAAATACGATTCTTGATTTTCCTTCTTCTTTCTTTGATTTTTTCAAATATGTGGATGAAATACTCATTTTACAGACAAAGATTACACCACATTTGCTTTCTGCCTTCTCCAGGAACAGCATAATTATTTTTTTTTCCTTTAGAAAAAAAAAAGAAAAAGGCATTCTCAAGTTGCAGCTCCTGACATGCAGCAATGCCACATCTTTCTATCCCTGCATGCACACACAGCAAGAGCAGCAGCAGCTGCCACTGGTGCACAGACCTCCTCCCCTTGGACTGACAACCTGTCTTAATGTTGAAAAACAGTTCAAGGTAGCACTTGAGAGCAAACGTGCCATTTTCCTTGTCAAAATGAAAGCTGTAAATTTTAAGCCTAATGCTTAATGTATCCAGATATTGAACAGAGGGACTTTTATCCTCAGCTTAATGGTCTGTCTAAAATCATCAAAAAAGATTACTTAAAAATTCAAGGTCCTCAGAGGTCTCATAAAAATTGCTTGGAACATTTTTTCATGTTTTTGGGGGGAGTTAGAGGGTCCTTTCATTTTTTTCCTTCCTTTTTTCCACATGCAATGGAAAAACATGTATGGAAAGATTTTAATCTTATCTTTTTCTTTTTTAACCTGTACTTGAAAGACTTACAGAATACCTGACTATATTCAGAGGAACCAGAGCTTCGATTGGAGTAAATCATCCTAGCTCAACTAGTTTGCAAGAAACAAGGATAATTTCCACCAACAGTCGATTTTGCTCTAGCTGCTTCCTTTAAAAGCTGCACAGTGAAGTGAGATCTCATACTTCCAAGTACTACTCAGAGACTCGGATTCTAGAAATCATGTCTCACTCAACTTGTCTGCTTTGTGGGTTTTGTTTATTTTACTAACGTTTGTTAGATGTCTAAGGATTTGAAGGTTCTGTTTATTTAGTTTTCAGATGTTAAATTGGGAGAATCAACTGTATTTTCTTGCAGAGATTTTAGAAAGGGTTTGCACAAACCTACCCTCTGTTGCAATCCTGAGTGCAGACGAATTACTGGCAAAGCATTCAGCGTTAGTGCAAACTTTCCTCCTTTCTCAAAAACAACAAAGCATCTCCCTTTCCCTAGCATTGCAGTGCTTTCCAGGGCCCAGAGGTACCAATCGTGGGTTAGAACTAGGATTCACACCAAGAAAAGGCAAGCAGCATTTGGTAATAGAGCATTCAAAAAACTTCAGTTTTAATACACATTTACCAAAACCTCCCATACACTAAACATTTGCATAAATGTATACTGACAAATCTTTCTCCTTCTCTGCTTCAGTTTGGCAGAACTGAAATCCAAATGTATTTTGAATCTATACAACTAAAAGCTTTTCAAGTGTGTCGGCATATGTCCCTACCTACAAGCCACATTTGTAGCCTATATTCAAACATTTGTCTGTTTGTCTGTAGCTTGCAATAAAAAGCATTATTAAAATAACAAGTGTACACGGATTATAGGCTTCATTTTGAAATGTTGGTAAACACAGTGTTTATATGTCAGACCACAATGCTTCCATGGAAGCTGTCGGTAGGAGTCAGCTTTACAAAAACTTTCTAAATGCTTCTTTATTTTTGTTCCCACTTTTTTGTTATACTTTCTTTAAAAAAATCAAAAATATAAGTACATATTACATTGTGGCAGCCTCTCAGACAAAATGCATTCAAATATAAGGCTGATGTTTGTATCTGTAAGTGGCAGTTCTGTGAGTAACTGGAAGTCAGAAAATTCCTTGTTCAGTTATGCTTTTGCAAAAAGCAAAAATATCAGGCAAGGACTTTGTTTCATCTGGTTTTCCACATGTGAACTGAAACCTAGTCATAGTTTTAGAAGACAGGGACATGTAAATCTCAAAGTTTAAAGTTATCATTCCTTTAATCAGGCATAGCAGTATGTATACATGCAGCTTCAGGGAACTGATAAAACATACTTAGCTCCCTGTGATTCAGCTGCTCTAAAATTTTTCCCTAAGAGTCTGAGGTGTATCAATTAATATAATCTGAACATCTGTCCCTGTCTCTACAAAATGGTGCTGCAAACTTTACCAGGCTTATTTGTAAGATTTCCTGGCACCTCCACTTTCTATTTTTGGTTAGCAGTATCATATAAGCAACCTGATTTTTTTGTTTTTAAAAGTCTTTCTGTCCTTCTGTGTCCAAAGTGGTTGCACATTTTGCTTGGCTGTTTAAATCACTAAGAGTAATTTGGTCTCAGCTCAGATCTATATAAAGGGCAAGAGTTTGGAAATGTGTTTATTGGTGATTTGTTGGGCTTTTTTTCCCCTAAAGGTAATTTTGTGCAGTTGGTGGGTTTAATAATGGACATTACATAAGAAAAAGTACATTTTCAATAGCTTCGGCTTCATAGATATTGTTATCCAAACTACATAAATTTGAGTTTAAAATTAATTGGAAGGTTTTTACAAGAATATGTTGTTAATGTTTAGAGAGGAAAAAAAGTTTGTCTTTACAATAACTGCCTGTCTCCAGAGAGTGGGAAATATACTTCTAGAGTGTCAGATCTCCTTTACTGGGAAATAAGACAATTGCAGCGAGGAGGCAGATGTGCCTCTGAGAAATCCTGCAGCAGCCCCAGCCACGTGTCACTCAAGACGAAGCAGGAGGCAAAGAACGGTGTGGAATTGCTACTGTTACTTGTGTCTGTTCCTCTCAGTTTGCTTCAACATTTAAAAAAATAACTGTAATAAATGTGTTCAATAATTGTTTGAATTGCTGCTGTGCATTCTGTCATAAATGGTTTATGGATAACCATCAATTCGTTCTGCTCATCACTCTAACAAGTTCAATGTACTATTCAGAGCAAAGGATGACTATTTATTTAACAGCTTTTGGCAGGAAAATTTGTTGCGTGCCACAACTTTACAAAGAACATTAAAATCAATGACAATTTATAAACCAAAGACTTGGAATTATGCTTTGGATTCCCATAATTCATCAGAATAAAGCTGTCAGATACCTTTTATTATAAATTAATAGCATGTTGTCTAGCAGCTTGGCAGCAGCAGCTGTTTTGCCAGGTTCTTAGTGACACCTAGTGGGTTTTTGTACTCATTGCTACTGGTTTCACATCCTTTCCCGTAAATGCTTACTGCTGTATTATCTCCTGGTAGTACAGACAAGGTCCAAAGAAAGAAAAAAAAATTTCACATGGTGCTGATGTCAACATAACCTTGGTATTTTGATTACAAAGAAAGTTGTGATCTTGACTAGTATGCTATCACTAGGGTAATCTAGAAAGTTGGACTGTAAGAGAGAATTTTTATATACTCTTCTTGCCAGCCATGTTAGATGTTTATTGCTCTTACACATCTTAGCAAATTTACTAATTTCCCAATAGCCACTTTTGTTACTTTTACAATCCAAAATTATTTAGTGTGAAAATGGTAATTTCTCTCACATTATATTGGTTTTAGAAATTCACCTTTAAATGGTCTGAGATTCAGCATTCTTCAACATTTTCAATTTGAAGTATTCTTCAGCCTTTTCACTTTCTTTCCCCCCTCTACTTTCCGTGACTACAGAATAATACGCAGAAGTTGTAAAGAAACTGTGTGTTTCCAGCAGCTTTGTTGTCTTACAGAGGTCCCAATAATAAAAAGAGTACATGGAAAGACAGTGTGAATAAATTCTCTTTCTACTGTAAAATGTCATGGAAGATAGAGCTGACAATCTTCCAACCATAAGAGTGAATGGTAGCAGATATATGTATAGTAGTAAGCTTTACATACTCACACACTTATTTTTCTATGTATTCTGATCTTCTTAGATTCTTAGGAAGAAAACTCTGTGTATATTTCTCCACTGAGAAGAATAGTTGTTCATGCAGCAGTACTCAGGCTAATGTGCTTATCCATGGTGCGTACAGGGATAACTGAGCACTGGATTAGCAGAGGCATTGAGATGTGATAGCCAAAAGGGTATGTGCCCAGGTGCCTATGAAGACTGATGCATAGTATCACATGCAACCTACTGTCAACAGTGGCTGCCTTCCATCATGGGCATCTTCAAAGTCATCTTTTCCTTAATTTTTCTGTAACCTGCCTCTAGTTGTATTAGGGATGTGCTATAAATGGGTTGGGGAGGTTCTCATTTCTACATCTAAAGATAGGTATCTAGTTTGAGCTACCCCTCTAGGATTCCTCTGTTGTCAATGGGAAAGGAAATGCATCTCCAAAAAATTGATTTATCTCACCTTTCTGCGATAAAACAATCTGGAGGTGCTTATCACTTTCCATTAGCTACAGAGGGAATCCAGATGACTACCTCAGACTAGATGCTAGAAAGCTGAAATTAAGTCAAGTAAATCCTACCTGTAGATAGGGAGATGCATCAAAAAATAAAGGTAGAAAGAGTGTGGTTTCCAAGTAGTCAGCAATTAGGTCATTTGGACCTTGGATCATCACGTCACTGCCAGTTTTCATTTAAACTCCAACCTAGTATTTCTACAGCAGACTACAATGACCTTAGAAAAATATCAGTCAAAAAGACAACATCAAAAACTGAAGCATAATACATATCACAGTAAAGAAGCCTCTTAGGAGGAATCTACACAAAAATAAGAGCTTTTAATTTTATATCTCTATTGAAGTGTTGCCTGTTCCTGCAACTTTATAACAAATCTCAAACAAGGGTATTCATCCTAAAGCCCTCATTCTTTTAGCACGTAACACTGCAAGATTTTTTGGGGGGGGGGATAAGAGGGGCTGCTGGAAAAAAAAAAAAAAGGCTAAAATACTCTCTCCTCCCACTCCACTGTTAGAAAGTTACAATGGTAAGATGATAAATCCACTATGAATAGCAATATTTCACATTCAAAGGACAAAGAAAGAAAACTCCATACCTATTATTTTAAAGAATCTCATAACTTTTGCAATTTTCTTACATCAACACATCTGATTTATTATTTTTCTCATGCAACATTCAGTAAAGTTTTATAGGTCTCAGAGGCCCTTTATCAGGCAGAGGCATGGATTATAATTTCTAATGTATCACTCATGGTTATACTACCCTTACATGGAATCTAACTGTTCTAACCTTCAAGATTTGTTTACAGCTGCTTACATGCTGCTGAAAATGATCCCCAAGTACAGCAATCCATCCCCTTTGCAATGTTTTCATTAATTCTTTTTGCCGTTGTCCTGAGACTTTAGCCCCTACCCATCATAAGAACTTTTACTCTCTCTAGTTACTTCATTGATTCTTCATAATGTATCATGTCTGTCACTTATGCACTAACTTCCAAAAACTTATTTAGCCTGATGTCCAAGCCACCAGGAAGGACATCCCCTGGGTCTCCCTGAGGACCACTACGACTAGCCTAGCAGGGCTGATGAGGGCTATTTGTGTTCAGACAACTTGTTGGAGAGTTCTCCACCTACACCAACCAATATCTGGTTACTCAGTGTTGATAGGTCAGCTGTGTAACAAAGTTAGAAAATTACAAAGGGTATAACCTGCAATTAGCTACAGCACGGCCATATATATTTGTACTGTTCCCCTCACTGTGGCTCATGCTACCTTTGCCGCCTTCATTTTTAACTTGAAATTATCTGCATTGTTTGAAAATCTTAGCCTAGGATTCTTTTTTATGCTATAAAGCTTTTAAGGACTTATTTTTTCGGTCCTTCTGAACGACGTGGGTAGCCTCACAACTCACCTCTGGTACACCACAGCTAAAGGCATCTCAGTGAGTCACATCCCCAAGACCTACATGCAGCTGAACCACATGTGTGGTTTGGTGTGGCAAAGCACCCAGACAGTAAAGCAAGCAAAAGAAAATACTTCATTACTCTGCAGAGTGCATTGCCATGAGTGTAATGGAGTCACAGATGTTAAAACCACTACAAGTAAATAAAGTCTTGTGGTTTACGCCATCCACCACTCACAAGCAAGGAAGAAGAGATGTTGTCTGTTATGGGCAGGACTGTGCAACAATTGTCTCTCTGAAAGTTTCTGGAATTGTCACCGAAATGCCTGGTTCTTGCCCTGCCATAGCAACACCCTGTAATGAATGGATTGCTGGTCAGAGCCAAGCATGAAGGTTCCCATTTTCCTAAATATGCATCTAAAAGCTTAACAGAGGATGTTCCCAACATCTGCTGTCTTCTAGTTATCAACACAAAAACACTGAAAACGTTGAATTCCTACGAGACTGAGAATTTCTCTACTTCTGATTAAAGCAAGGCTAGAATTACAATATCACAAAATACAGCTTTATAGTGATAGAGGACAAGCTAATGAACTTTAAGGTTGTACATATATACACTTAACATAGCCACAAATCACTCAGTGTTTAGATGTCTTCTTTTCAGAATTTTTTGAGGAAATGGAGGATGGGATGTCCCTTATTTTTTTGAGAGTTGGACTAGATACCTGAAAAAAAAACATTTGAAATGGAGAGCATGCTACCACTAATAGCAATCAGTACAAGACTAAAGCTATGACAAACTCTAGAAATCACATCAATTGGTAAAACTCAGGCAAACTAAGAAGAAAAAGAAAATATGTAAAGCCACTTTCCCTAAAACCTGGTTTACATCCACTTGTGCTTCCAAGTCCCTGTGTATTAAACAGGTCATAAAAGCATGCTGGGAAGCTGTTTGAATTCCTCAGATGAGAAGTGCCAAAAGCTTTCTCCAAGCTCAGAACTACAGCTAGTCAGAAAACAGGAAATGTTTTGCATAATGTTTTTGCATGCCAAGGAGCTGAACATTATCCTTTATTAAGACAGAAATTAAACAAGTGGGTTTTTTTACCTATAAAACAAACAAACTTTATGTAAAGTACCACCTTTAAGCTCAGGCCAACAAAAAAGGTAAGTGCTGACTACAACTAGTTTCAGATAAAAAAAAACATTTTTAGTCCATCCTAGTCCTATCCCTTGGTAACGATTTTTTTTTACTGGGTCCCCAAGTAGTCAGAAAGCCCGAGCTTCTTCTCTATTGCCACTTAAAGAAAGCTGAAAGAGTACAAAGCCAGAGCTTGAAAAGGGCTTTGCTCACTGTTTCAGGGAAGAGGCTTTGCCATCCCTGTGGACTCTTCAGACCTTCTGATTTCCTAATATAGTTTTACATTACAAATACTTTACAGGAGAAACAATGACATAGATAACATAGATAATAGCTCTTGCAGCTAACCACATTAAGGACAGGGAGAACTTTCAGCCTCAAAGACTGGTCAGCAAGGATATATAAAAGGGAATACTATAAATATCTCCCCAGAAACAACTGTCTTCATTCACAGTAGCACTATACCTTTCAGTTATTCTGCCAAACACAGGGAAGAAAAGGCTTGGTTGGGTAAGAACAAGTAAAAGTAGTGTTCAAGATGAAAGCAAAATGAGCCAACCTTAACAAATAAGGCAGGGAATAGTAAATGATGTGTTTGTAGTTAGGTTTTTACCCTCATCATTTAGACCCCTTGTTGAAGAACTGGCATGAAAATGTTCAGAGCTGCATCCTGAGTTATTTGAAAATGCCAAAAAACAGGTTCAAAATGCCTGCTCCCAGGAGTCTCTATACAGAGAAATATTAGCAAGCCAACCTTAAAAATGTCTTCTGTTTTTGTATTGGAACTCTTTGGCTTAAACCTGAAGATGCAGTAACGTAAAAAAATGAAAAATTATTCAGAAAACAAAGCTAACAACTAAAACACATATTAATTACCCCATTGGCTGGCTTTAAGTTTACAGGAAAAGGTTTGAGTTCTGTAATGTAAATCATGCAAATGAGAATTGAATAAATGAAAAACGGGTCTCCAATTCAAATAATCTATGCCTCTAATTATTTAAAAGAGCACATAAAAAAAAAAGTTTCAACCCTCTAACAATGAAATTCAGTAACAATATACCATGGTTTTAAATTGAAGGGGAGTATATCAGAAGGTAAAACTCCATGACTGGGGCACACTGTCTCTACATATTGAAATGTTTGTATAAATATGTATATAAATCAATGTTTATAGAACCTTGGGCGGCTCACAAGTCTGAAGACTTTTCTACAAAACGTGAAATCATGATGCAGTATTCTGTCAGGAGCAAAACAAGGAAAAAAAAAACGTGGGTATTCACATGCTCAGAACCTGTGCTTGTCCTCTACATTGTGTTACTTCTCATAAATGTAAAATGTTTTTAAAAAATAATCACACTTGGGCACAGAACGTGCTTCAGGCATAGCTTGCAAAAAGATGAGTGGGATGGCCTTATCTTGCAAAATAAAACAGGGGAAAAAAACCAATAGCTAGCACATCTACATTACCATATGGGCTTGAGAGATATTAGTTACAAGACGAGAATTCGACCTCATAAAACAGAGAAAAATACACATAACAAAGAGCTGAAAAACTGCAATCAGAAACAAACAAAAAAAAAAAAAACAACATTGATGCTGAGAATGAGAGTCATAAGTTAGCAGCAAGATATTATTTACTCAAGGGTAAAATCCTTCCCTCATATCAAAAACGCTAATATCAAAATCAGAAGTGACGGAACAGCTTGAGATATAGAAAGATGTCTTTCTTCACTGTCCCTAGCTGCCAGATTTATGTTGCACTCACTGGAACAACAGCCCTGGACAACTAGGAGGTGGCTTAGTTGGTAAATGAGTTTGGGTTTTTTGACCTGCTGCATTCAAATGCCCACTACTGCCCTTGATCACAAATGTCAAGTAGATAAAAATTCATTTTATCTAAGGTGCAATAAATGAGGAAGAATACCTTCAGCCAAGAAGTTCAAATTCCCAAATTCTAGACGCTACTGTAATGATGACAAAGTGGGAAAATTTAAAGTGTTTAGCAAAATATGAGCTACCTATACAGACTTGTAACTGTGGATAGATACAAATCGAAGGAAATAGTCAGTTACACAAAAAAAAAAGACAAAAGCTGGATCTAGAGAAGCCAGTGGCAAAACTCCCATTTACTTCAGAGTCAAGATTGGCATGTTTTGCATCTCTGTTTCAGGAAGATAAAGAAGGACTTGTTCGATTCCACTGCTTTTTAGGCTTCTCTGCCTTTACTTCATAGCCAGCATTAGTGCAAACGTCTTCCCTGGCCATTGGAGGGCATGCACACGAAGACAGGGCTTGCACCACCTGCAATCACTTACCCTCCCTCCCTTTCTCTTCCACCTCCAATCACAACTTGTGCACTTCCCTTCTGAGACAGTACTGTCCAGTCCTTCCAGAGCCACTGCAGCTGACATATTAAAAAACTAGGATGCATGGTAGGTATGCAATTTATATATGGGCTCCTCCATGCAGCAGAACTGCACAAGCTGTCAAGTCAGACCAGGACAGAGAAATGTCCCATATAAAACTCCTGCATATAGTCAGGAAATAGCATCATTCTCAAAGGAGGTATTTGATCAAAAACACATCTGTACACAAAAAAGAGGTATTTTTACTATTTTTTAAATAAGCTCTCCAATTCCACTCAATAAAAAGACTGGGTTTTTTGCAAGAATTACACATGACTAGTTCCCTTCTGTCAGTTACACTTAAAATACCATTCAGTAAAGAGCACAAGCAAGAACCACTGACTTCATTATAACTAAACAGTGCATCTCATATCAAATGTACATACACTATTTAAGCCTAACTCTCCTAAGCCTCACCATGATACATTTAAAAATATGACTATAGCTTTTCAAGTTATAAAGTGTTTAGATGTTACTGAAAGAGGCAATCACACTCTGATCTCTTAAAACAAAAAAAAAAGGTGGAGAAAATGTTTGATTATCTGCATAAATCTGACATATTTTTCCTGATCTATGAAAAGATGAAACTTTCCTTCTTCCTCTGAAGTCTTTTTTTAAATAACATCTTAAACATTTTTGCATGTCCTTTTCTCCCCCTGCTTTGTAAAAGAACATAAGTATCCTAGGATTGCCGAGTTTAGAACATGTGAATTATAGATGATCTTTAAGTCTTCACAGCAGCTGTTTTTCTTAAATCATAAAAGATAGAATAAAATTTAAAAAAAAAAATCTGAGCTCAAGAAAGAAAGTGTATTTGATTCAGCAGGGCATGTTTAAGGAACACTTAAGAATCTTCTTAATTAATTTGGATTACTCACTTCTGCGAAAGTAGGAATCTGCCTAAACACTTAGCTGGCCTATTTTAGAGTCCTGGAGCTCTGTAATCCTGATATCTTCCATTCCTGATGCTCCTCATCTTGCAGGAAATCCTGCTGCAACTCTGTATCAGCAACAAAGGAGGGAAAGATGACTTTTTAAATTGTATTATTATAAAAGCTGAAATAAAACCATTTTTACTCTCTCAGAAACACCAGAGAGTGGGCAGTGCCAAGAAGTCCATCCAGCTGTTGGGCACAGCAATATTTATGTTCCATTAACAGGTCCAGGATTCATTGTGTTACCACAATGAATCAAAGGCCTCTCTTATGTCTCCAGGTTTCTTCTTTGGTGGGCAACCATGTGCATGTAGGGTTTTTGCTATTTTATACCCTTCTGGAGCCGGTAGGGATCAGTCTCCATTCTGTCCCACCTCTGCAAGTCACAGAGATTTGTTCAGTTATTTGCCTGCTCAGGCGGATGTCTTGTGAAACTGAAGGTAGATTTGGTGAGGCCTTGATGGGCAGCTGGCCTGCAAACCACCAGCATATATGCTTGTAGACTTTCCCTGCCATGTTTCCCTTCTGCAGCCCTCACACTCAGATATTGACATCCCAACCTAAGACTTTCTGTTATCTTTCTCTGTACTACTCCAAACTTTTATTTCTGATTCAATGAAGAACAAGTAACATCCCTCTGAACTACTTATTTTTCACTTGGCTGATCCTGTAACACACCACTGCAAAGCAGGGGGACAGTGAAGAGGAGACACAGGAATGGAGAAAGAGAAAGAAAATCCAAACTAACCAACCTCCATCTCAGATGGCAAAGCTGAAGCAATATCCAGAAGCTGATGGGTGGACAATGCTGTAGTCTGGCAGAAAATACCCTCTGCGTTGCCAGTGGGGGATTAGAGACAGAGCCACCATAACATAGCTACAGCAACAGGGACCCCACTGTAGCCTGGATAAACCTTATTTACCTCGATCATATTTCTTTACCTGACAGTTCTGCTGCTGGAATAAGCTGTTGTTTTTCTTATCAAATTGAAAGAAGGAGCTTCTCTCCCATAAGGAAGTGTTGATAAGCTTGAATGCCCTGAATCTGCAGAGCAGAAAACTATTCAAAGCATACAAATGGATATGCATGACCAAAAGCAATGGCAGGGATAGTCTTATAGCATCAAAGATGTGTATCTCACTGTGTTGGATGCCAGCCTTCCCCTTTCCTGTTTTCCTAAGTACCAAGATTTTAGCTTTAGCACTTCATTTCTGGCATGCGAGGGAGGATATGTAGAATGGGCTGCTCTCCCTATACAGTGAATATAGAGTAAAAGAAGTATTTATACTGCTTGCTTTTCCTTTGTCCTATAAATGCAGCATGACATTTGTTGGCCTGTTATCATCAACAGCCAAAATCCCAGGGGTCTTGAAAGCAACTTGAGGAACATTAGCATTGAGAACAGGTCAGGGGGGCTTCCTGAAGCACAGACTCAGAGAATACCGGCTGTTCTGTATGCATCTACATTTAGCCTTTTTGCTTAACTTGTGATCTCAAATTCTGGGAGCCGATACATAATAAACCAAAGCAGCTGGAGAAAGCTCTTCCTGGATTATGCCCAAGTGGAGCAGTTGCATGAAGGATTTCAGCAGCTTCCAAGGAAGAAGTTCAAAGACATCAAGGCGTGTGACAACTCTGGCAAGCTGCTGCAGTCTCCTTAGTGGAAAATTATGTTGAATATGAACTGTCGGAAAAAGTGTCTCTTTCTCTTACATACAGAAGACAACACAATTTATATGAGGGATTTTAATCGTACAGTTTCCTCAAAGAAGCCAGAGCTCCCACATACAAGACCTTTAATTTATCTAATTTCTAGTTATAAAACCTAATCATTTATGTTTATAAAGTAATATCAAGAATCTTTACACAAATTTGGTGCAAATAAGCATAAACAGACATAGCTCCACTGTAGCCAGGGTTACTAAATGATGTGTAAATGCTTACTGGTTACAAAGCAAAAATATTTGCAGAAGCCCACATTGGAAACTCTATAAACAGGATCAAGCTCTTTTCAGCTATGCAGCTGGATAGCAGATAAAATTTACTCATAGCAATACAATTGCTATGATTTGCAGTGAGGTAACATAAGCAGAATTTGGCCCATATATTTTTGTGTATATCACTAAGAAAACAAATACTTTGGCTATAAATACAAAAGAAAGTCTTTAAATAGGAATCATACAAAGGAATTTCATAGCCTCATTGAGTCAAGGAAGCTAAATCTTCTGCAGATGCAAAGCAAAAGTAGTTTCACTGGAAAGCATGTAGCTGTGCAAATTTATAGCAGTTGAAGATCTGGCTCTCAAACTGCATAGCAATCTCAGCAGTGTTCTTGGTCAGGATGACAATGGAGACAAGATTTACAAATGAACTTTCATTTTCAGAGTGTTCTACAAACTAACTGCTTCTCCCAATGTCCACGACATAACCCAATCCATTTACAAGACCAGATGTGTTCATATGTCCATATAACCACAATTCCATCCTATTAATCAAGAATGGCATTTCCTGACTTTTAAAAATCACACCTCCAATACCTGTTCTGCACTCTAATTGCCTACTCTTTCCTAGAGTCCCATCTTCTCCAGCAACTCTGTCCTTCATTACAAATACTTCATCTGTAGTGCCAGTAAGAAGAGCTCTTATCTCTTAATGCAGATTGTGTTTCTAGGACATGGATCCTAAAATTGCCTGGGGGGCATGGAACTGAGGGAGGTGAAATTATTCTCTACTCTCTACCTTTCAAGGCCTGCTAATGGTCTGTGGCAGTATTACTTCTCAGCAGAGGCTCCTCCTTAGAGCCTCTGAGCCGGCTCAACTCTGCTCCCCACTTTCCTCTCTCTTCCATCCTGTGAGCAATCCTTCCACATGTAGCAAAGGCAAACCATGTGCCTGATCTCCTTGGCAAAACTCTACCCTCTGTAAATCACTCTCCCTGTTATGGTTGTCAAAACCTTTTTTTTTTTTTTTNTGGTCTGTGGCAGTATTACTTCTCAGCAGAGGCTCCTCCTTAGAGCCTCTGAGCCGGCTCAACTCTGCTCCCCACTTTCCTCTCTCTTCCATCCTGTGAGCAATCCTTCCACATGTAGCAAAGGCAAACCATGTGCCTGATCTCCTTGGCAAAACTCTACCCTCTGTAAATCACTCTCCCTGTTATGGTTGTCAAAACCTTTTTTTTTTTTTTTTTTTTAGTTTGATGGGCTTTTTCTTCCTACCTATTTCTAAGCTAAACCATAACCACTGGAACTGAGGAAGATGAAAGTTTCTTCGAACAAAACACTGGGTGCCTGCAAGACATTGTATTCTTTCAGAAAATAGCATATGGAACAAGAAGATCACAAAACTAAACATTTATGATCAAGCTCTTAAATGCCAATCCAAAAGCTGTTTTTATATTACTTGCATAGCAAACAAAGTATAATTCTAACTTTGACTGGTCATAACCAAAAAAGACAAATGTAGAGTATTGTTTTATATTGCTGCATTAATGGTTCAGTCATGAAATGCTATCCTACATGTGTCTTAAACACCTAATGATGCAAATGTATAGACCCATTAAAAAAAATGTTGCAATGGAATTCCTTATTCATAGAAATAATTAACCTTACTTTTCCACTTTTTGTTCATTTAAGAGAATATTTTACTAATTTAGGATTAAGACTGATAAAGACTTAAGATTCAGCCTGCCTAGTCATGTTGCCATCCTAAGACAATAGCCATAATTAGAAGTGCCAAGTTCTTTTTCTGGAGGTGTTAACCCACTATCACATTTCAGATGACTTAAAGTAGTCACCAAATGAAATTACAGAGTGAAATAATTATAATCAGAGAATGACACACTTCATTCTCTAAAGTACTAAAAACATTAATAATAATACCTAGTGTTTAAATAGTGCTTCTTAACACACAGAGCTCAAAGGACTTTATAAAAGCAGGAACTGCCATTATATCCAACTTACAAAGGCAGCATGAAGAGTGAATGGGCTAAGGTGACCCATCATGGTGGTAGGAAAAATCATGGCTTGAAAACAGACAACGGAAAAAACAGAAAGACTTCAGTCCTTATTGTCAGTATTGTTAGTAACACTGCAGTACTTCAGTTACATTGCACACTTAGTACCACTGAATCCATGCATGGCATATTTCCTACTTTACCAACTCTGCCACATAGATCTTGTGGTAAAGACCTGATTACAGAAGACAACCTTTCAGACTTTATCACTCTGTGTCTCTAGACACTACCTTCACAGCATCTCTGAATGCTGACTTACAGACTGCCACAAAGTATTGCATGCACAAAAATATCACTAAAACAAATGAGAACTTGACCACATTAATCCAGCTCTAACTAACTGGACTGACCTGGTATGAGCTGGAAAAGAAAGTAGTAGATTAACTTTGTTACATAAGTTCTTCTAACTTCATGCTTTTTGAACCACATTTGGGCAAGAGACCAAAGAGTGACAGAAACCACAGAGAAACAGAAAGCAATAGATACCCAAGACAGTAGCCATTGAGCAAGAGGGACACCATCCACATGTCTCAGAAGACTGAGCTTGAAGTGGACTCAGTACATGTAGGAATTAGGGTACTAGCTGGAACCTAACATGTCAAACCAATGAAGCAAGGGTCTTGCTCCCCTGCATCTGTTATGTTGATCTAGGGACTGATTCATGTAAGTTTGGACTGAGCAAGTCATGGAATAAGGCTTGCACCTTAAAAATCTTCAGATCACTTCAAGCACAGAATTTTAAATCACCACTGAGTGGTTCTGTTCTTGCAGTCATCCCACACAACTCTCCTCTACGTGGTCATAGAATATAGCACTTTGTCAGCTTATTCAGTCTGAGTATTCCCATCTTAGTACCTGAGTGAAGTGGATTATTTGCACTTTAAAAAAAAAACAAACAAATCTTTCCTTTAGTAAAATAATAGATTGAAAGAAAAAGAAGGAAAGTCACTACTTCATGAGGTTGTCAGTGTCTCAGCTTTCAGTGTCTCAGCTTTCTTGTCTCATAAAATCTTTGGACAAATTGATGAAGTACAACCTACACAAACAGACAATGGACTGGAAACTGGCTGAGCTGGTGGGCTCAAGGAGTCATAGTCAGCAGCTCAAAGTCTAGATGGAGACCAGTCACTAGTTCTGTGCCCCAGAGCAGTGAGTGCTGGGGCCTTCAACCTCTTCATTAATGACCTCAGAGATAGGGCACACGGCCCTTAGCAAGGTTGCAGTTGATACAGAACTGGTAGGAGTGGTTGACAGTTGTGCTGCCATTCAGACACACCTCAAGAGTTAAGATAGATGAGTAGAGAAGAATCCCATGAAATTCAAAGGGAAAAGCAAAGCCCTCCAGTACCTGAGGAGAAAAAACAAACAACAACAACAAAAAAAAACATGCACCAGTACAGCTGAAAAGCAGATCTGCAGAAAAAGGCTTGAGGTCCTGGTGGACAAGTGTCACCAGCAGGTCAGGAAAGTGAGTCCTTCAACTCAGCTCAGCATCAGTTAGGCCACATCTGGAGTGCTGGGTCCAGTTCTGGGCTTCCCAGTACAATAGGAATACAGATTTATAGGAGCAGATTCAGCAAAGGGCTAGGATTAAGGGAGTGGACCATCTCTAGCACAAGAGGAGTCCAAGAGCTGGGATTGTTCTCCCTGGAGAAAAGGTGGCTTGAAAGAGTGGCAGGTGGATCTGATCAGTGAGTAAAGAAAATAAACCAGACTCTCCTCGATAGTAGCGAGTGAAAAGACAAGTGACGAGCACAGTGAAATACAATGAATTCTATTGTAATCTATGTACAATACATAATATAAAATACATAATATAATTCTATTTAAGCAGCTCTTTTGCTGTTGTTTTTCTAACATGAAGATGATCAAATGCTGAAAGAGGTTTCCAGGAAGACTGTGGAGTCTCCATCCCTGGAGATGTTAAAAATCTGAATGGACAAAGTCCCAAGCAACTTTTTTCAGATGTCTTTGCTTTGAGCATGAAAGCTGGACTAGAAAAACCTTAGAGATCCTTTCCAACCTCAAACATACTGTGATTTATGGCACTGCTAAGTCTTGTAGACATTTGATACTGTTTTCCCACTGGTGCCTCCCCAAAGTGGCAATAAGATATCTGGTATACACAACTAGCAAGCTTCACCTTGAGTTTTAAAGAAAGTGCAAGGTCAACAGAACCTCCTTGCTCTCTTGTGGGGTTTTTTTACAGTTTCAAAATAAACCTTCTTAATAGCAAATGTTGCAACAATGTTGCTTGCTTTGTTCTCTAAAAGAAGGCAGGTGTCTAAAGAGTTCAAATAGCTTTCCTTTGTGGTTGAAAGTGCATTAGACTCAGTTATCAAGGCTGGTTTCAGGAAGTGCCGTTGAGACAATGAGGGTTAATTACCAGGTTTCTGCATGGGTTGTGATGGCAAGTGGCCTCTGCTGCCTTTTAGTCACACTCTGCTTCTTAAACACACCAGTCAGATGGAATATGACAATGTCTCAGTATTTACAATGTCAATCCAGAATTTACAAGTGAGTAATTAGCAGTGAACTTGCTATTTTGAAGGCAGGGGGGGAAAGGGGGGAAAAAAACCACAAAGAACATTTCTCCTTTCATGGAAGCAACATGTAGAAGTCTCCAAGAGCTTAAAATAAAATGGAGAAGACTCAGAAAGAAAACTTTTTTTTTCCCTCCCCTGCTATTATGAGAAAATAGCTCACAGCATCCTCTTGGAGGGTGCAAGTCCCTCCCGCTGGTGTTTCCAGCTATAGTATGGGGAAGTCCCTGTTTCTCTCATCCTCTACATCAATTCCCACCTTCCAAGGGGTCAGAACACCAGAGCTCTTCTCACTTTCCTTTCCCTTAAGCCACAAGTTTATGGGAACTAGAGCAGCCAGAGCAGCAAGTGCTTTGGAGAGGAGAACAAAATGTCCTACCCTAATTCCATCTCCAATTACTTTAGCCTGACCACCACAAATTCATCCAATAAGGTTATGGGGTTTGTCTCATTGACTAACCCCTGCCACGTAAGCCAAATCATATGTGACCTAAGCAGGGAAATAAAAAACTATTTTGGTAGCAACACAGCTCCCCATTACAATAGAAATACAGATTTTACAGGAGCAAATTCAGCAAAGGGCTAGGATTAAGGGAGTGGACCATCTCTAGCACAAGAAGGGTCCAAGAGCTGGAATTGCTCTCCCTGGAGAAAGGGTGACACTGGAGAACCCAGCAATAACTTCCAAAAAACAAGCTCACCATCAAGACTGGCATGCTCACATCAGTATGGTGTGCTTCCAGGTGCCCAAATCCATGCTAAAAAGCATACATTTCTTTCAGGGCCTCATCAAATATCTCTGAGCAGTATGATCTGGATTTCTGTAGCAATCTCACTGCATTTAAATCTTCATTCTGTAGTCATAACATTATCAGTGAGATTGCTGAACAATAAGTTTGTTTTCTCTCACTTAAAAAGAGATGTGACTCTATTTTCATCCACTTCCAATTATTAGTTTTATATTTTGTTTTAGTTTACTCTTCTGTGAAGTAGGTCTAAAAAAACTGGGCAAGATCCTCAGCTCAAAATAGCTCCATGTTCATCTGTATTTACCCTTGATGACAAGATAAAAAGCAATGTTTCCATAGGAAAGGAGGAATATAAGATCACAGACGGTAACCGTATTATTTTAAGTATCTTGTACTGGATTAAAGTTTATGGATATGACTGTCATCCAAAGGCACAATTTTGTGTGGCCATGAAGAACTGTTTATTTGGAAGAGAATTTTAATAGAAAATGTCTTTTCTTCTTGACAAATTATGTGCCACAAGCATTATTTTGTAATGGCTTATTCACTAAAGCAAGAATTTATGGCAGTTTAATTCCCTGAGTTAAAGGGAAGAAAAATGTAATTGATGCTGCAAAGGTAACTGGGCTACCAAGAAGCAGATGGTTTTAATTACCTATTTACAGGATTGTTTATACTGGGAATTTGAAAGAGACACACAGCTTAAACAATACTCATTGTGAGAATACTCTGTACATTTTAATTAAGCTGGATTTTAAATTGGAATAAAGAGAGATTATTGAAAGTCAAATTGACGCTTCAAAATCGTAATGTTCAGAAAAATGTTTAGCTATACCAGATGTGTACAAATATACACACATTCATGCATGCTGAGCCTCACTCTCGGTTTTGCTCCTCTGGTTACCTGCTGCTCCACACTTTGCAATCCTGCAAAGAGGCCACAGCTGTGTGAGATGCCATTACTGCACACAAGAGAGAGGTTCACCAAGTTAAATTTGTTTCTGGAACTCCTTAGGGTGAATTTAACTCCTGATGCTGGACTCCAGTGGTCTGAGCCCGATCCTCCTTTCCCTGAGGATACTTTCACATTGCCATAATTTGAAGCAGCAAAGTACCAACACCCTCAACCAGATGCTGCACACCTGCTGATCTGATCTGGCTCAGCATTAACTTGGAATGAAGTTATGATGGTAACATGTCAAGTTGATCTATCAGCTCACTGCTGCCAACATGGGAAGATGAGCTTCCACCCACAAATGTTACTGGCCTTTCTTCCCCACCTCCCAGTACTTTTGTAGGTCCTCAGACTCTTTTCAGGAGCCAATGTATGTCACTAGCCTGACAAAAAAAAAAAAGAACTCAGCCAAAAGGGGGGGAAAAAAAACCAAAACAACAAAACATAAAGCGCTTTTTTCAGGGTAGCCAGCACTCATGAGCCCCAGAGGCAACAGGAGAGGACAGGACCATGCACTCACTGGGAACAGCCGTGGTGGAAATGCAGAGCACCAAGGCCTCCTTGTAGCAGATGCAAGCAAAGCTGCTGCATGTGAAACCACAGCCTCTGATCACTTTTTGCAGAACAGTTTAAAACAAGTGCAAAGCCTCATAGAGTTGGCTGGTATATTGATTAAAATATGGTTTCTTCTGGATCTTCTGTCCCACTCATTCCTTCTCAAAGTGCTTTTATGGTCCAAACACGAGCACACAGTCAACAGCAACCAAGCAAGTGGTAACTAACCAAAAAGCATGAGAGTACTGGACTTGTGCACATTCTTTAGTGTGCTAAATCCCAAGCAAAAAGTGTTCATTTAGAGCACTTCAACCCATACCACCTCTTCTACCTATTTACTAGATGTCTAAAATCACACTTTAAATTAAACTGGTTAATGGATGCCAGGTATTATCTACAACTCAGGGCAACAATAAGCACTTTTTTATAATCAAAATCAGGCATAAGTAGCATAAACACACTAATAAATCAAGTGAGCAAATTATATCTGCAAAGAAAATATGCATAAAGAAGGGCTATTCAGCTTCAGTGACTCAGTACAAACACACCCCTGGGGCAAAGAATAATTACAGTACACTGCCTACAAATGAATAGAATAACCAAATCATGCCAAAATTCAAGTGTATGGCAGAGGCTCAGAGGTACTTCTAAGTCAGAAAGAGAAAAGACATACAGAAACATTTTGTAAATGAAACAAACCAAGAGCAGCAGAAGCACTACCTCTTTACTTCTCCTGGAAGAACTGAAAATATACATCACTTCACAGAGAAAAAGCCTGATCCAAGATATACTATTAACAGAGAAGCAATCACCTGGAATTGTCCCAGCAGTTTGTGTATGTATAACAACATGCCCTCTCTGAATGATGCCTAATATTAAGTGAATATATCAGTCCTCAGAACAGCACTGCAACACCAGAAACAGACGGTATCAGCTCTTCAGGATTTCACAAGTGTGGATTGAAAAATTTCTTTTCCCAAATTGCTGTATATTGTCAAAAGCCATTATGTAAAAAATCAGTTACTTCTGACTGTGGTCTCAGCTGAATAAGTCTAAACTCAGATACTGAGTTTTTCTGCTCCTGTAAACTATTTGGACTTGTCCATGCCCATTCTCCTGAACTGTGACTGGAAGGACTTAAGGAATGAGACCAGTTTTTGTTTCCTAAGTGTGTGTGCTGTGCTGGTCTACTCACAGATGAGGCTACTACAACCAAACGAGTGTTCCCTGGTAGCAATATTTTCATATCACCTGAAAATTCTTCTCAAATTAGTTGTTTGGTTTTTTTAAGTCCACATATAAAAGCAAGCAAACAGAAAATTAAAAGAAGAAAATTAGAGTAACAAAAGTTTGAAGCTTAGCCTAGTGTTTTTTCTGTTGCCAGTGAAAGTCATTACAGTAACAAGAGGATCTCCTTTTTCCTTTCTCCTGTTAAATTTTCAGTGATTCAACTTCCTCACGTTAATACAAAGGACTGCAGAAGGTGCAAAGCCTCAAACCAGGTCCATTCTACATTGTTAAAAACATGTCATAATTCCATGGAAACTATCCAACTGCAACAGCGTGTGCCAGCTGGGGGCCTATTCCATATGAAAAAAAAATCCTGGCCAAAAAGATGAAAGTGGCAGAATTCCCACTGGATCCTATGGGACGGGATGCTGTCCTTGACAGTCTCTTCTATTTTTCATCTATGATGAGTTTCCAAGGTTTATCTTTATCTCTCTTACTTCTAGATTTCAGGTACAGGTTTACTGTCTCTTTTTATTTATAGACATTGTCTATTAATTTTTTAATACTTTTTTTTTTTATCACCCCTTCTGTTATGATTTTTTGGCGTGCTGACTGCAGCCTTCTGGACTATGCTAATCTCTGACAAGACTGAGACACAGACCTAACTAAAATTGTCTAGTACAGCCAACACTGTGCTTAAAATAGTTTCACATTTTTTTCATCTATTTTTACTGGCTAGGGCAGGATTTAAACTTTCAATCATAAGGTTGTGCCTTAGATTTTATTTTAAAATGTGTTAGAAACTTTTAAAATATCTGTCTTACTATGTGTATTTTCTGATGTGGGTTAGATAACTTCAAACCAATGTAAAATTAGAAGACACAAGTTAATCTTCAGCAAGAAATATCACGTAAGTTGCCTTTTCCAGAGAAGTGTCATATACTGAGTCTGATTATTGTCATGCCAATGTATGGTTATACCTGGAGAATGTCCATGTTTTTAATGCACAGTCACCCTGCCTCTACATTTTGGGTGTTTTTTTTTTCCCCAGAAACCCACAGTACCATAGTTTGTTCCCCTTATGCTGCTAGGGAAAGAAAAAAAAAAAAAAAAAGAAAAACAAAACCCAGAAAAACAATAATTAAATTGCTCAAAAGTTTGCTCTAGTTTCTGTTAGCTTTCTGTTTGGATATGGGAATGGGAAAGGGTGAGAGTAAAGACCTGCAGAAATCCCTCAATGGCCACGTAGTCAATTTTAGTCCAAAGGACAGAGCTATCCAAGAGTTTAGACAGTGACAAAAGTTATGCCATTCAAATCCCTTACCCTGGTTTGTAAGTCCAGACTCATTTCTTCTCAGTTGTTGTCTAGAAACCAAGCAGTAGCAATTCCAAATATTTTTATGGAGTCTGTCATTGAAACTTGATTTTTAAAAGTTTTCTCCCAAACATTCTAAAAAGTCTTTCAAGTCAAACACAGGATGAAACTATGGAAGAGTACAGTACCGGATCCCAGGACTACATGCTTTAAATGAAGTGCTATATTGAGGTAAAAAATAAAAGTTACAATGCCCCATATATACCTTACCCCAAAATATGGTACTTTTACCCTGTGACCAGCAGATTGCTAGGATGGTGGGAACGTTTTGTACTGCAGGCCACCCAGAAGGGAATCAAAACATGAACTACAAAGAAATGAAACACAAAATTTGGAGGACAGCTTAAGTGACACCTAACAACTCTGCAGGAGCAAGCAGAGGGGAAGAGCTACCTGGTCTGCTTTGCTCTTCCTGTGCCTGTTTGGCCACTTCCCCATAGCCCCCCATCAATGCACAGGAAGCTAGCTTTGCACACTCAAACCAACAAAATGGCTTTTTTTCTCCCAAAGTGACAAGGGCTGCAAAGTCAAACAGCTGGCTATCATTCTCCACTTCTCTACAGCACTTGTCAATGCAACCACACAAGTAAGGATCAGTTCCTTTTGCCATGGATTCCAGGGTGAGAAATAGTTTTATATTGGGAAATCACCTCAGCTTAGAAACTTTAATTAAATTTCTTCTGGAAGTTTAGAGCTGGAGAAAAGTTTGAGTCAGTACCTCATGGTTGGAAACATGAGTTGATAACAAGGACTTTGGTATTCTAACTCTCAACCCTGCACTTGACTTAAAGACTGGCAAGGCCACAAAGCTCAGATTTAAGATAAACAGAGTTTTTGATCTGTAGCTACAGACAAAATTGGTTATTCTGACCCCTACATACATTGATTTCTTTTTGTGAAATTTGTCTTTAAACAATTTAGGTTTCAGTTCCTCGCCTAAGCTTGGCATGGTAATTCCAACCTCTATCAGAAGAGGAACGAGAGTGGCTTAATTAATTGTTTATAAATTCCTTTGAGATGCCAGAAAAAAGTACTATTTGAATATTAAAAATTTAGTAGGTTAGAAAGAATTCATACTATTAGAAGTTGGAAAGTAATTTTCCTTAGGTATGCATAATTATCTAGAAGTGATCTATGACTGAAGTTATGAGACATTAGTGATATCTATACAAGTGACACAAGGGTAAACAAGTCTATGATTTTTCAGCAGAGATTTACTAAGATTGTATTAATTTATAAGTATATACTCATTAGCAAAACTACATTTCTAACATCTGAAGCCTCTAGCGTAACATTGTAACTGGGATCTATGATCAAAGATATCAGCCTAGAGCATATTGGATCCTAATAACAAAGTTAATGATTAGAAACAATGTCAGTTATTGAAACAGACTTTTAAATTAATAATTTTAAAACCAAAAGTCACTTACATGTAGTATGTGTGTGTGTCACACTGCTTTCCTGCAAATATTTGGCATCTACAAAATAAAATGGGTACTTCTACCAGAGAACAGAAGCAACTTTTTTGCTATATTAAGAGCTGACATCTTTTTAGAATGAAGATTGTGAGAGATAAAGTTATTTTCCTAAGAGGAAACAGTATGCATCAAACACATTTTTACAATTTTTTTTCCAGGGTTTTGGGATGGGGGGGGGGGGGGGTTATTGAATCTTAGGGACACTGGATTGTCTCCCCTGTGTTTTTCATTTTCCCTTTGTAGTTGAAAGACAGCAAAAGAAGACACACAGAAAATTTGTTTTAAACTCACTTGCATAAAAGTGCAAATGACTTTTTTTATTACCAAAATGAAAGTAATTTCATAGTTTCTCAAAAATTGTCAACAATAACTGTTCTGTTATTGGCAAGTTCCAACAGTAACCCAGTGACTGCTGGGCTGCAGCTCTGTCAGTGTGGCCAGCTATATCTTGCATGAAGTGTTCAGAAATAGCTAGTAGTTTCTGGTTCTATTAGTAAGAGTAAACTTATTCAATTATGGAAGAGTAAGTTACTTCTAGAACTCAGATCAACTCTTAAAATACAGCCAATTTCTCTACTTATTCAAAGCAAATGAAAAGCTGATGTTAATATTTGCATGCCTTGAAAATGTAAAACATTGCATATAACTAATGTCAAGTATAAACAATATTTGCAACCTAAAAGTGAAATAATAACTTTTCTTTTTTCCTATGTTTATCTGTTAATCTTTTGTCATGATTTCAGGTTAACATACTGCTTGTTAAGAAAAAAAAAAAAAAAAAGATTGTTGGTAAGGAAAACATAAACCCTTTATTTCACCATTTAAAAACAAAGATATATAAAACATTGCCCTATGCAGAAGTTTCTTTAAAGTAGACCAGTAACAGGGATACAGTGCGTACAGGTTTTAGAAGCATGCAAAGATGCATTTATTTTACTACTTCTGAAAATCTGATCTACCCAGACTAATGCACTCATAATCATCCTCCCTAGAAAATTAAAACTCGTTAGTTTTATTAGAAACCTAAATCTGGAATTGCAGCTTCCAGGCTCTTCTACTTTTTCAGGTCTTTCAGTTCAGATGAATACAGCAAACATGTTTTGTAAGATTAAGAAGCATCTTTGATCATTGCTTAATGCAATTTCTCAAAAAACAGTCTCCCCCAGGGAATTCAATACCTGCTTCCTCATTGGTTTTAAAAAATGCAAAACTTTAAGTTTCTGAAATACACATTTTGAAATTATATAATAGTAAACACTGTCAGAAATTATTGCCAATCTAGGAGCACTGACTCTAAGGTTCCTAAATGGAAATACTTCCAAGAACCTAGCTTTAAGAATAAGGATGTGTTTAATCGTCAGTCCCCACTGAAAGTCTTGGCCTGGACTTGTGTTACAAGGAACCAGTGTCAGCCTTTGTGCAATAGTAGCTGTGCACTGGTTTCTGCCTGAGAAAAGATCCTTTCAGTCTCCTATGCAGAAGCTTGCAAGTGACTCTACTATTTCCCTGCTGTTGGAATACACCTTCAGTTTCTTCTATCCATAATTAAAGCTGACACATCTTATGTGAGCCATTCACCTTTTATTCAACACAGTCTGCAAAAATGGTTGAGTGCTTCACAGGAAGGAAGCAGTTAAATGATAAAAATGTGAAGTGTTATGCAGCAAGCTGTGTACAATTAACTAGAATTCAAATATACACCTTGTTCCAATCCAAGCCATTTATCAGATAAAAATAGTCTGCTAGAAGAATGTCATGATTAATGAGGTGAGACTCCAGCTAATTACTGTTTCCTCCAGAAGTAATTAGGTTGGCATTGCTAATCAAGATGAATGAACACTCTGACCCGCTTTTTTAAATGTAAAACTATGAGCTGCAGCAGCAATAACATCATTTAGTTCAGGCAATGTAGTCTTTATTAGGCTTGTAGTTTGATTAAATTCTTTTGTTACACGAGGCTTTCCACACATGAACAGATGAATGCTGTGATGTTCAAAGAGTTTGTCACCCTTAATTAAAGACTGAAAAGGCTTGTTCAATTCACAGGGCAATACACAGGACAGCTCTAAATTGATAGCTTTTAAGTGGGGGATAACTGAGGGAGTCTTAGGGTTTGCCTATCTGCAAGAGAATCCCTCCTCCTTCCACAATTTTCCATCATAGTAGCTGGAAAATTAATATCAGATATTCTTGTATTGATTCCATTAGGCAACACTCATTTCATCAGAGCACCTTTTCACAGACGACTATACAGCTTTACTTGTATAGAGTGAATCCATTATAAATTAAGAGAAAGCAAGCGTAAGAAGTATGTTCAAAATACAAGCCAATTTATCGTGCTGCTTCTGACTGTGACCCTTTTGCACATCTAACGAGTCACAGAACAGCCTTGTCTCCCACCATTTCAGCAGTTTACATCATAACCACTTATGTGGTTACTGGGAGGGAGAAGGTGGGGGAAGTGGCAGCGAAGCGTCTGAAGGGTGGAGAGATACATATTATAATGGAGTTAACACATAGTAAACTGCATTTTCCCTTCTTCCCATTACATAAAGTGCTTACATATTCTAAAGATTTCTTTTAGGCAAATGTATGGTCCAGATTCTCACCTGAGAATGTTAATTTAAAGCATAAATTAGGCTAGCAATTTCTGAAACCTTCATCCACAATAGCTTTTTTTGGATCTACTCGCTACATGCTTAAAAAAAGCACAGCAGCCAATAAGCTGGGGTCTCAGGGCCCAGAGCATTGATGAGGGCAGAGAGAAGGAGAGGGGGTGGCCAGCACAGCAGGTCTGTCCTTCTCCGTGGCAGGTTTAGTTTCAGCCAGGCAGGTAGGCCACCATATAGCCCAGCCTGGCACAAAGCAGCAGGCCATCCTAGGCGAAGCACAGAGCAGGCAAAACCCTGCTCCTCCCAGCAAGAGGGGACATCCTCGTGACACTGCCATGACCTAGTAGCACCACAGCAGCTGATCCTTTGGCACAGGATAAGTCACTATCACCTTGGCAATACAAAGACCAGCTTGAGCTTTCTCTCGCACACATTTGGTTGGCCTGTCCTCACAGAGGGATGAGAGATGGCACTAAGCCTCATCAGCCAAGCGTTTTTCTGTGAAGTACCAGCACACAACGTGAGAGGCACCTGACCTGTTCAGATCTATCAGTATTTGGCTAAGAAGCTACCCACATGCCTCAGGTGAAAGCCAAGGCTTCACCTGAGTGCAGCACCCACAGACATGAATCAAGCAGACAGACTCCATTTGGCTCCATCAGTGCAGCTACACTCAGCCACCATCCACAGCAGACATGACACTCCACCTTAGCAGACAGAAGTTGCTTGCTGCACCTCTACCACAACATTTAGTGGGAGCACAGTAGCCCCGCCATGAGCCACACCACGAGGGACAGATAGATCTTGTTCCCCTAGGAGAGCTCAGGCTCACACTCACAGACCTTGCCAACCCTCATGCCTTGCCAGCACATGGCTGCACAATGCCTTCTTCCTCTCCAGCTTTCAGATACTTAATGATTGAACAAAAATCCTTACCTAGAGGGTGGGAATAGCGTCTCTTCCTTCCTCTGCCATCTGGTTGATATTTCCGCTCGCTAGATTGTGAAATCCTATTTTTAACCTCTTCTGCCTAATGATACAGCAATGCCAGCCGCTGATTGACACGTGCCTGCCTCCTGCTGCTGCTTCTCCCAGCACCTCACCTGAGCCGGGCTGGCCTGGCACACACCATCTCTGGGAGCAGAGCCACAGACAGTCCCTCACCTGTACTGAGGAGCATCCCAAGCAGCAGTGCACAGGCATTTCAGAGAGGGCCTCCAGCCGGAAAGTCTGACAGAGCTCATATGGTGGGAGGAATGCCTGGGAGACCACACTATAACCTACATAAAATCTCTCCTTTCTCATTGCTCTCTAACATGACACCTAATTGCCCTCACCTGCTTTATCTCACACCTGCAGCCCTTGGCATCATGAATATCTAAAGCCCTACACCCCTGGAGGTGTAGTCTCCTGTTCTGCTGCTTATGTGTGAGCCTGAGTCCCACAAATGTGTGTCTGTGGTGTGAGGGCATTTAACTCCTAATTTATGTGTTAACATCTTTTATTTTTATTCTCTTTTCTGGAAACTGAGAGAATTTCTTTTTTAGAGTCAAGGCTTCCTCAAGCTGGAGCCAAGATGGTGGTGCTGCCATCCAACAGTTTTGACTCATTTTTGTTTTGCTTACTGAATCAACTTGCTGGTTACAGATTCCTGCAACGATGAATTCACTGGGTAACAAGGAAAAGGAGGTATGCTCATAAATCCTGAATGCTCCACTTCTCATCCCTGCAGTATCTCTTCCCTGCTCTAGGCAGTGTATTGCAGCTCTGCTGCCCCACAACTGCACAGTACTAACTGTGGGGCATAAAACTCTCCTCACCTTCAGGGTAAATCTGTCTCACCTTCCTTTTAATGCTTGAACAAGGAAGTATATGGTGTAAAATGTTATATTTTAAAATGTAAAATGAATAAAAGACATTTTTCATATGCCTGCACACCTAGTTTCTCAGACAAGCACATTACTCACAAATGCTGAGCTCCACTTCCCTCACAAAACAGGGAGAGGCATGAAAAGACAAACTTCAGGTACACTGCTGTAATCTACACTGACTTCACTAAGCATGCAAAGTATTTCTTTATTAGTGCAGTTGGTTCATACATCCCTGGGTTGTCGATGGCTCCCTTTACTGTGTAGCTCTTAAAAGCAAAGCATGGTATTTCTTAGCTGCTAGATGCTACCGAAGCAACTCAAGTGATTTATTTTATGAAAGGTTTATTGACCTACTCAAGTTGTAGGTACTCATTCACTTTTATTGATATGTACGCTTAATTCCTGTTGTGAGGATGCTGGTTAGCTGAACCAAATTGAAACAAGGTCTCCTACAGAAAAAAAAAAGCAATTTCTGAAATTCTTTTTCTGGTCACAGCTGTGCTACAAAGGTGGCACTTTCTCTCCAAGTGTTATTTCCATGCATTCCTGTTGGCTGAGTATGCTCCAAGCTTGTCCAAATGGTCTTACTCCACAGAGCACAGGCAGCAGCTCTAGTGCTGCTTGAACATATGCAATTCCATCTCTCAGCCTGCTACTACTAACAGTGTAGGCGTTGCATCAGTGTTGTTCCTTGGACTCCTTCAGATGCATCACTCTAGCTGCTGCCCAAGGAACAGTCTACTATATAGAGACTGCTGGATTGTTTTCGGCTCTTCCCTACTTGGAGTCTATGACCATTCTCACAGTAAGCTGTGATGTCCCCTCAAAGGTCTGCCAGGAAACAGACCTATTTGGGCAGGAGTAGTTGCCCATGAACTCTCATTTTATTTAGGACATTTGAGATCTGATTAATTGCTTCTTTTTAAAACAACAAGTATATTTTATATTAGTACAATTCCAAACATTTTTGCTGCCAATGAATGACCTGTACCCTAGCAGTGTAAGCAAAATTATTCTTAGTTTCTTTTCTTTTTTTGCTGATAATAGGACCCAAAGGTAGCTTAAGAAATACTGTGAGAATTACATTATTGAATGCGTAAATGAAATTGCAAGTGAAAAAATGCAATTGAAGTAAGAAGCAATATGCCTATGAGGTCACTGATCATGTCCAGATTTCATCGGGATGGAGGGAACTTGCAGTCATTCGCACAGCAGCTATCACCCCCCATGGAGAAAGGAGGGTGGAGTCCAGATCTCATCAGTGAGGTCATCTCCTTTCTAATCCTACGGTCTTTGTGCTTTTGGAGCACAACTGCTGTGGTTTTAGCAGGAACTGAGATCAGCCCTGCCAGCCGAAGAGTGCAGAGTGTCAGGAATTTCCAGACCGCTCATCAGCCCAGACCGCCCCCTCAGATGACGTGTTTTATAGGTCCCTGGACCCTCTCTGCTTATAGAGAATTCTAGATCCACCTACTCTCTACACATTTTGTGCTGCTGATGCATCACACAACTGAGCTTGGCCAGCTCAGGAGCCTGACCTACAAACACCAGTGCATGAGCTTGTCAGCACCTTGTTGGCATAGGTTAGGTACCTCCGGGTGCCTAAACCACACTTCTCAGAACTAAAAGGTAGCAACGTGAAATGGAGTACTGGTGCAGTGTTCTGCGAAGTTCTCAGTTCACTCCCCTACTATTAGACAAAATAGCAGGTTTGATGCTTATTATACAGCATACATTGCATTCGGTCTGGTGTGGACAACAGAGATCAGTGAGCTGTGTTTCCTGCCTGCTCTGCATAGGCAGCTAGAAAAATTTCTTCCCATACACAGGTGATGAAGACTAGCTTTTAAATAGACACCAAGGCTGGATGTATAAAAGTGGATTGAAGGTATACTGTCCTCTTCCCATGCATGTTTTTGGCAGGTTTTTATCCTCCAGCAGTTTTCCAGCCATGATCCTGAGCTAGTTAGGTTTGTGAAAGGCACAACCTGGATTGTCTCAAAACAGTTCTTGTGCTTTTCAGTGGCCTCCACCTATTGTGCTGCTGCAGCTATGGGTGAGAGAGCGTAGGCACACAACCAGGCTTGTCTGCTCTGTGTTTTTTTAACAAATCTAATTCAGGTTTTACAATTCTTGATGTGAGTTTTTCTTCCTGAAAGAATAAAATAGAAAAGTCACTGATGATTTGTTCTTTCACTATATTTCAGTGCCAATGCATCATTTAGCGCTGCAGCAGCCATCAATACCCACTCAGCCACTATCGTGCAGCTTTTCCCTGTCATTCACTGTGTCATTTAGAAAGTGATAAAAATCCCAGCTTAGAGCATAGTATATTCCTTTTTGTGGTCCCCTACTTTCAGCGACCTTTTAAAGCTCTGAACAAAATTAGCAACAAATTACTTTATGAATACCAAGCCCTTTTGTTACAGTGTTCTGAGAGTATGCAATACTGTCAGATTTCAATTAAATTTAAGAAAAATTAAGCTGCTCTGTGTGGCTGCTTGCATAGACAGTGAGGTAATTATATATAATAAGGAGATCTGTTTAACAATTGCTCCTAGTCATGGCAACGTTGCACCATTATTGTGCTTAACATGAAGAAAGACTGTTATATTGTTTTTGGAATGTGGGAAACCAGCAATAGCAGAGGCACACCATGAGTTTAATGCATAGAGTAGGATTTTTAACATTACCAGCTGCAGTGAATTAATTGTTAAGACTTTTTTGTTCTTTCAGGGAGTCTGTTTTTTGCACATAGGTTAAAAAAGTGTCAGATCCCCAGTAACTTGTACACTGTGCCTTCAGTAGTACGCATGCAGCAAAAGTACCATTAAATGTAAGTTTTTGTTGATCAAAACAACAACAACAACAACAAAAAACTTTACAGATGCTGCTTCTTTTCTTCTTTTAAAAGAAAAGGAGACCATGGCATCATATAGCCATCGTCCTATCTGTATGTACCACTGCAGTTTCAGCAGTGACAGAGTGCCTTCCTTTGGGCCATCGTGCCATGGGGTAAGATAATGAGTTATAAGGTACCGTGATTTTAGAGTGCAAGGGATTCTGTATTTGGGAAGACTAATGGATTTGGAGAGTTCAGACATAGCCTTTCACAGGTGGGCATAGTGACTTTTGCTCCCCCTGAACAAGCAGGCCTAAGGGTGCACACAGTGTTTTCCTGTGGGATGGAAAGAGGAGTCTTAAAAACAGTGCAGATTTTTCCTGCATAAGTGTCTTCTTCAGGATTAGAAGGAAGCAGCTCTATTCTGGAACTCTTCTTCACAGTAGCGTAGCATTCTGAACTCAGAGAAGCAGCCGGAAAAGAAAATGTCAAAGTTCAGTTCTGTTCAAGACTGAGTTTTGAATCTTGGCGAAGCTTAACTAGCTGATCAAGGAATGTTAAGTCATCTTGCCGATTTGTGCTGTGAAAAGGAAACAGCTCACGCTAAGCAAATGCCAAAAAAAAAAAAAAAAAAAAAAAGAGCCATGCTTTTTCAAAGGGTACAATGCAGAAGTCTGTGAAAGAGTCTTATTAACTGACCAGGAGTAGAGCTGTGAGGGAGAGAAGTAGGAAGCAGTAGAGTAGCATACACAAGAACTTGCTTGGTACCGAGTGGTTTTAAGAAACATTTGAGAACCATTTCAAAACTGAGAGTGAAAACAGAGTGGAAACTTCTTGCAGGGCAGCGGTAGCCAAGTTGAGCTCCCAAACATCTCAAGTGCAGCTCCCACGCTGGGACCATGACACAAGCCAGCAGCACAACTATTTGGCAGAAGCAGCATCTCAGAAATCCAAAGGTCCATCTGTGGGAGAAAGTTATTGGGTGAGTAGGTGATAAGGTAGCCAGGAAAAGCACATAAACACCAAGAAAAGCAAAGAACTGCACTCAGGCATGAAGTCACTAATTATCACTCAGGAAAGAGCTTGGCATGACTGCGGAGTGCCAAGCCTCTGTTTCAAGATGATCAAAAAGGCAAATAGGACACTGAGAACTGTGAGTGAAGGAAGAGCAATCAGAAGTGTCATGGTTATGTGTGGAGCCATTTCTGGTAATAGGGAAGGGGCTGTAAATATGGCTCCTCTAAGAAGCTGCTCAAAACTCTCCCCAGCTCTGAACCAGACTCATTTCTGGGGCTGAGCCAGTTGGGTGCCTCCACGATCACTTTTTAAGAAGAAGTTGGAAGAGGAAGGTACTTCCTGTTCCTTCTTGTTCTGTTCTTCTTTTCCAGCTTGTGGTGGTGCAAAGAGCTGGAGGAGAGAGAAGCAACTATGCAGACCCCAAAGTCAGGAAGAGAAGAGGAGAGGTGCTGGAGCAGAGACTCCCCCCAGCATCCTGTGGAGAGGACTGGTGAAGCAGAGATTTGTTTGCACTTTGTAAAAGACCCCGTGTCAGGACCCCATGCCAGGGACAGTGACTATGCCCAGAAGAGGCTGTGTCCCATCAAAGAGACCCAGTATTAGCAGAAGCTGCAGCTGCTGGGAAGAACTCACACCAGAGAAATTCCTTAAGTACTGTATCCTATGAGAGGGACCCTCAGAGCAGGAGAAGAATGGAAGGAGTCATCCTTCTCTGAGAAGAGAGAAGCAGCAGAGTCCATCTGTGAGAGACTGACCACATCCCCCATTCCCTGCTCCCCTGAGCCGTTGAAGTGGAGGAAGGTAGAGATATTGGAAACAGTGAGCAAGAGACTGTCTTGATGTTTCATTGCTGGCTGGGAAAAACCAGAACTTAGTCTTTAAAGCACTGGTGGCTGCAACAAAGGGCAGGAGGGGAAGATTTGTAGCTGCTTCTCAGCATCTAAGACCTAAAGACATTAAATGAATTATCTTGTCACAGAATTGGAATGAGCAGAGGAAGCACTTTTCCGTGTGGCACATAATTATGCTCAAGTACAGATAATTCAGGAAGCCAAAAGTATAAATTGGTTTAAAATATAATTTGACCAATTCATGGAGAAAAATCCATCAAGGGTTGTTGAACACAAAGCCACAAGTCTCCAGCTCAGAAAGCCCCTGAGCAACACAGGAGGAGAAAGTTCCACGACACATTAGACCCCTCCCTGCACTCCTTTTTTAAAATTCCACAGGAGTGTCTGGTCTGGTCTGACACCATACTCCTATCGCAGTGTTCTTAGATTAGCCTGCCCAGGATACTGTCACTGGACTGTCCTAAAACACAGCTGTATGGCTGGCTGTACCCTGCCAGACCTGCTGGGGAAAATTTTGCATCTCCTATTTGCAACTCTCTCCCAGAACTACGTCTTCCAATTGCCCTTTAGGAAACGCTATGTGTCCCTCGTATCTCAGCTAGGCAAAGATTTTTGTAAGTATTTAATGAGGAAGTTGGCTCACACTGTTTCAGCGAATGGCAAACAAGAAATTACTGTGAGAAAAAGAGGTGCTTTGCAATAAAAACAAATTAAAATCCCTGTTGAAATCTCTGACTCATGATCTGAAGTAACACAAGCAAAAACACAGGCAAAATCGTTTCTATCAAGACCATGAAACTGGTCACATGAAATTCTAGAACAAAGACTACTGGGAATGTGTGTCATAGCAAAGGAATTGGGGACATTGATCAAACAACACTGAGTTGCACTTCTTAGGACCTGAGTCCAAAGAAAAGGCATCAGAGCAGAGCTGATGGTTATGTAGAATGAATACACCTAAGAAAATTCCAGTGGCTTTATATGTCTTCAGAAAGAAGTCTTAGTTGTTCTGAAATTGTCCTAATCAAATATTCCATTTCAGTGTGTTCAGCTGATCTGTAACTTGTCATTCTAAAATAGATTGAGGTATTCAGCATTTGCCTTCTTTAGTGCAGTGTCTCCACAAGAGTCTTTCAGGAGCTCAGTGCTTCCATTTAACTCATGGGATTATCCTGCTTGTCATGCACCAGCTGGTTTGGTCACAGAAACATATTTGTTATATTATTTGGGATATGGTCCTCTAAGGAGACTTGCTCATAGAATAGAAGAGAGCCCAAATGTCTCAATGAAACAATGTGCTGAAAGAGAAATGTAGTTTAGTGGTTTATTGCAGGATGAAAAAGTATTCTTCATAATGTTTTGCATTAACACTTTTCCACTTGGATCAAATGGGTAAAACTATATTTTGATTTTTTTTTTCGATCTCTTTTGTCATGTTGATATTTTCCTAATTTCTTTCAGTTGTGCAGCTGAAAATATTTTTTCCAGAAAATCATAGGGAACATGTTCAATAACTTGTAACAATCAGACTTAGACAGTTAATTTTTAGTGTGACAATTTGAATATAATTTTGCCATACAGATCTAAAAGCTTTTTAAAATAAAATAAATTAAATTGGCCCCACTCTGAAGCAATCTAGCACTGAACTTAATAGCTCAGAGGAAGAATAAAATCTGTCAAAATGCATAGTAACTGAAGAGTAGGGGCTACTATCTATATTGTGACACTGGCCAAAAAGCCACTGAGGTGGCGGCAGTCAAAGTCACAGCGGAAATGGACTTACCTATGTGATGCAGCAATTAGTTAGCACCTTGCACAAGCTACTACATAAGCACATCAGATCGTTCTGCTGCTGGTTGTGTTTGTGTCTAACTTTCAACCATAACAGCTAAGATACAAAGGAATAATTGGGAAGGGACATTGCTGTGTAGCTTGCTATACATATATAAGCTCAGCCCACCCTGCAGGCTTCCAGTTAAAAGACATGTGGATGATAGGTAAGAAATGTAAGCTGCATGAGCAAATGAATACAGTGGAGTATTAGCCCAGCACAGTCCTCCTACATGCTGTTCAAGCCACTGCAGGGCACAAACCATTATTAGATTATATGCAGAGTAGAATAAAAGATTGGTTCGAAAAGCGTGTTCAGAACCACATCCTAAATTAGGTAGCAAGAAAGATTCCAGCCTCAATGTTGCAGAAGTCTGGGGGTGGCAGCCAGTCTGCCTCAGGTTTTAGTCCTATTTTCTCCTAGCGCACGTTGAACTCACTCATCATCTCATTGAACAAGCTTTAGCAGCAAGCAACTGTGAAAAACCTGACTCCAGAAGAGTCTGTATGGAGAGGAGTTAAAACACGGTGTTCTCCTCCAGACAGTAGAGCTATCTTCTTAAAAAGTAACTTTAATCTAGCGTCTTTAAAAAAAAAAACCACACAAAAAAACCCCACACAAACAGAAACCCGAACAAACAGAAAAACTTCCTCCTTTCTATTTTGTAACAATCTTTAAAAATATATCATCACCTTTGGATATCATGCAGACATGGAAAATTGCAGTCCAAATGGTAGAAGTTTGAGAAAGAGCCATTTGAAGCAAGGTTATATATTAAACCAGATTTTGAACCCTACCTCAGACAAATATCTTCTCATTCAAGGGAGTCAAACCCATTTGCTCTAGTGGACACCAACTAGTATGCTGGTGAGCCATATTCAGTGGAAGGTAACAAGAGAGATAGGAATACTGTACAGTAAATGAATATTTCCTTTGTTGAGATTGCCGCTCACTGATCTCTCTGACACTTGGTGATTGCTGCTGAAACCAGGAGAGGTCGGCACAGCATTAGTAATGGCACACACAACACGTTATGCCCGAGAAAAGAAGCTCTTTCGAGCAGCCCTTGGCAGATGCAGGAGCACTCTTTCTGAAACAAGCTGCTCTGTCCAACTGGCTCTTTAGACGTTTTTATGTCTCACACAATCACAGGGTCCTGTACATAGGCCTAGTCAACATTCTAGATTGCTTAAACTGAGAACATTCTCTGATTTGTAACTCCTGTGTGCATCTGAAAACACTACTCCCAAACTGCCCAGAGACTTTAGGGAGCATCTGACAGAGCTCCTGTTTAAAATTAATTTTAGATTACTGTTTCACACTTCTTTCCTCTCCTAGGAAAGGCTCAACTGGCTTAAGGGCAATAGAAGTACTGTTTCTAAAAATACAGCTGATAAATAGCAGTGGTGACCACAGACTGCCTGTTGGGTCTTCTCTGGTGGACTAATGAATTGGATGATATTATGGCCACCTGTGAAGGCATCACTATAGAACAGCATCATCTTTAGATGCTTTTCCTGAGTATAAGAAAAAGAATGGTATCTATGTTCCCATGTTACAGTAAAGATAAAATACAAACTGATCATGCATTTATTAAATATTTCTATAGTTTCTGCTGTTGCCTTTATTTTGTTTAGGTTGGACTGTCTTCAATTCTGTTTCACTCTTTACCATTTTTAATTTATGTTAAGTGTTGCTCTGTGGGACACAAATTAAGCAGGAAATATTGTGAGGTATCTTTTTACCTATTTCTGTAAAATGTATCTTGAAAAGCAGAGCTTGTATCCTCTTCAGATATAGGAGCTACTAGTCCAAGAACTCCTGGATCTGGACAATTCTAGGTACAAACTTCATTTGATCAAAGGAATTAAAAACACACAGTCCACATTTTATTGTATCTGAAAGCTGGAACAATACTTCCAGATAGGAGCCAGCAATGTGCCCTCGTGGCCAAGAAGGCCAATGGCATCCTGGAATGCATCAAGAGTGTGGCCAGCAGGTCAAGGGAGGTTCTTCTACCCCTCTACTCTGCCCTGGTGAGGCCTCATCTGGAGTCTTGTGTCCATTTCTGGGCTCCTCAGCTCAAGAGGGACAGAGAACTTCTGGAGAGAGTCCAGCACAGGGCCACCAAGGTGATCAGGGGACTGGAACATCTTTCATATGAGAACAGGCTGTGGGAACTGGGGCTGTTTAGAGAAGAGGAAACTCAGGGGAGGTCTTATTAACATTTACAAATATCTAAATGGTGGGTGTTTGGGACATCTCTTTTTTTTCTATAGTAGCTAGCAACAGGACAAGGGGTAATGGGATGAAGCTGGAACACAAAAAGTTCCATTTAAATATAAGAAAAAAACTATTTTACTGTGAAAGTGATGGAGCACCGGAACAGGCTGCCCAGAGGGGTTGTGGAGTATCATTCCTTGGAGGTCATAAAATATCTACCAGAACCATAGAATCATAGAATGGTAGGGTTGGAAGGGACCTTTCAAGATCATCTAGTCCAACCCAGAAAAGTAAAAAATACAAAAACCCAAAGATAAGTTGTGAGGATTTGACAGGCACCAGTCATCTTATAGTTATACATACAAACCGGAGAATAAGAAGATGGAGAGCAGCCCTGCAGAAAGAGGTCTGGGGATCTGGGTTGATGGCAAGTTGTATACAAGTCAACAGTGTGTCCTGGCAGTCAAAAGGGCCAACCTGTCCTGGAGTGCATCAAACACAACATGGCTAGTTAGTCAACAAAGGTGATTGTCCTACTCTACGCTGCACTAGTGCAGCTCCACCTTTGAGTCCTGTGTGCAGTTTTGGGTGCCTCAATATAAGGACATCAGACTATTAGAGTGTGTCCAGAGGAGGGCGACCAAGACCATGAAACCGCTGGAGGAAACACCATATGAGTGGCGGCTGAGGTCACTTGGGTTGTTCAGTAAGGGGAAGAGAAGGCTGAGGGGTGACCTCATTGCACTCAGTCCACACCTTCCTCAGGGCAGGGGGTAATGGAGGGTGAGGTGCTGATCTCTATCCCGATAGAGAGGAGGAGATGGGAGGAGATGGAATGAAGCTGCATCAGGGGAATTTGAGATTGGACATTAGGAAAAGGTTCTCCACCAAGACGGTGGTCAGTCACCGGAACGGGCTCCCTAGGGAAGCGGTCACAGGCCCAAGTTTAAGGACTGTCTAGATGGTACTGTATGTAGTCCTGCAAGGAGCATGGAGTTAGACTCAGTGATACTTACAGGTCTCTTTTCTATTTGCATAACATCCATGCTATAGATACTATAGTATCCATACATAAAAGTTATGCTTTTATATACTTTTATGTATACTTATATACATATACACTTATATATATAGCATATATTAAAGTGTATATATATAGAGAGAATATATTTATGTACACACTTATATGTTTTTTATATATACAATTTTATATAATTTTATATATACTTTTGTATACTCCTTTTCCCATACATCCATACCATACCTTTCTCGAGATATGTACCTCACATGAACATTTGGGAAAAATGTTTTCACCTTTGTCTTTCTTAAATTTGTGCTAAAAGTGTATTTCTCCTTCATAAAGAAATCAAAAAAAGAAATAGTATTGTGTGTTATAAACTGCACTGTTTGTCAATAAGCTCCTGCATACTGCCACAAGCCCTAAAGATATTAACTACAAAGGAGCAAGAAATTCGCACTTATCTCAACCTCAATAAAAATCTAACCACTCACCCTGTCCTATCTGTGGTCTTTACCGTCCAAGCGCTGTGAGCAAAGCATCTTCTTTAGATATTACTAGCATTAAAGGTTCTGCAGGCAAGATCATTTATTCTGAAATAAAAGTTCAGTAACATTCTCTTCCTGACACAAAAGAGCATCTAGGTCAGTCATTGCTGCTATTTCTCAGCAGTGCTAATGATAGAAAAAGCAACAAATTTCTGTTGCTCAGAATATGACTCAGAAGAAGAGCCAGAAGATCTACTGATTTGGAAAGGGGGGATTTGTTCATTTAATTAAATAGTTACTTAGTGAAATAAAATGGCACATTAAATCTAAGTATCTAAGTCTGCAAAAAGTTTAGGAATACTGTAAATTATTTGTATTTCAAAAGTAGCCTGGGTTAAGATTATTTCTCCTTATGTCTCAGTTTTGCAGATGGAGCAAGGACTTCAAGTTCTAGCAAGATTAGTCATTGCCAGTAATATCACCACTGTACAGTAAGGAAAGTATATTTTTGGGTGTAATATTGCTTCCTGCTCCACAAGGACTGTAGTTGCATAGATGTGGTAAAAGATTTTTTACTTTTTTTTTTCCTTTTAAATGAAAACCGGTGTCAGGGAACACAACCTTGTTTCAATGTTTTTTCTCGGATTTTCTTTTGTCCAAAATCTGAAACCATAAAGGTTTGGACACGGACAAACTGAAACACTGAAGCTGAAAATAGCACATGTCATTTCTTAGCCAAATATTTCACCAGCTTAGCTACTTAATGGCTATTATTAAAAAGTTTTGCTGTATTTTGGAAATTGATGTGTTTTTAAAAAAAAAAAAAAAAAGCACAACACTTTCTTAAGAAAATATATTTTATTGAGAAAACCAAAACAGGACCAGATTTAAGCCTTTGTGTGTGATGCAGAATTGAAACCAGACATTTCCCCTAGGAATATCCATTTCATCAAGTTTTCCATTTTGACCGAGCAGTTGTTTTTCTACACGCAAGGTGAGGGAGGAGTTTTATGACCATTTTTCCATTAGCTCTGTTACCATTTCTCACTCTTTCTGTTGTGCCCACCTCAGGCTGCTCTTACAGTTCTCCTAGTTGCCTCCACCCCACTAAGTTCAAGGACCTGCATGCTTGTTGCTGGGATCAAAAACACTTCACTCCAAGCTTATTTATGACTCCTAGTTTTAAAATGAGCTCTCTTTCACTGCAGCTCAATGAACGCGATTGCATCCTTCACACGTTTACTGCTGAGCAGATGCCTTCAGCTCCTCAGCACAAGCCAAATCTTTGCTCAATACCTGACACCACTCCTTCATTTCTAACACCGTTTACTCCAGAAAGGCAGGTTACTGGACTGCTTTTCCTGTCCTTGCTGTGCTTTTCCATAGCGGTGGGGCCTTATGCAGCTATTCTGTGAGAGTCTTAGCGGGACCTTTTCTTCCAGTAGTCACTTACAACGTTGCATGGCAGGAGGAGTAGAGGCATCCAGGACTGCGTGGGCAGAGGCCATGCCAAGGAGACTGTGGGGCAACTGCCAGGCAGCACCAGCTGCATGTGGCTGCACTCAGATCCAGAGGCCACTGGCCTGTGCGGGCTGAATGGTGGGATTACTCGCTGGTGCACAGGCAGAGACTCAGCCATGCTGCAGCACAGACAGGAGGAAGGGAGCAAAAGAGATGAGGAAAGAGAGTTAGACATAAAGAACCTATGCGCAAGCTAGAAAATGCAGGAAAAGGCAGGATTGTGCCTGCCAGCCTGTTTTGAAATTGGCTGACAAAAATCCAATGTGTTGTTTGGGTAAGGATACTGTGCCGGCTTATAAGAGGAGCCAGTCATGGGATGGGGAGAACAGCGCAAGACCCCAGTTTTTGCTTCTGCTGTCTGTCCTGCTTTGATTCCCAACCAGCAGTGCTGGCCTCCAGATGCTGCAAGGAGCCCAGAGCACTGGGCATAGAATGACAGGTATGAATGAGCTTCAGCTGGTATAAAACCTGACAGTCTTCAGTAATTTTCCTGCAGCTTGGTGACTGAACACAAAATGAAGACCCGGTCCTTCATTATAAAAATTACTCTGGTCTGCTAGTTCTAAGGGGAGGGAAGACATCCAAAGAGAAGGGAGGGCTGTGAGGGGATGTCAGGCAAACCAGGCTGCCTAATGTCATCTGGAGTCTTGCGGTAAGCTCCCTGTTGTGCCAGAATTTGTCTTTTAATTTGTACTCCTTTGCGGAGTGAGCTTTGGCAAACCACCTACCTTCTGTGCCTTACTTTACCTCTATATGAACAGCAAAATGATAAACACCATCTAACATCCAGGTCCAGGGAAGCCTATAGCTTTTAGCATCCTTACTGCTTTGGAAGATTTCACTTGTTCCTTTGACACATAAACAGATATTTAAACAGGTGAGGTATTTTGAGATGTCAATGGCACTTCAGTATCCATATCCTGCCCATGATGGGTGTGTCTTGGACCAGCCACAGCTATACACCTGGGTGAATGGACAGAGGGGCAGAGTCCATTAGCAATAAATTCTAGCAATAGTTCTAGCTATTGCTATTTATTATATAAAGAGAGGCTTTACATGGGATATTTGAATATTTTACGACATAAGACTCCATAGTTCACAGGAGTATTGTCAATTTCAATAAACAAGTATTTCCACTCCTTTCCATGGGACTTTTGCTGAAAACAATACCCCTCTTCCTGACCTGAGCTACCTGAGCTTCCTGACCTGAGGGTGAATTGTAATAGGTATTTCTGCCAGGAACATCTTTGACTCAAAGTTTTGCTACCCATGTCCTATTCTGAAATTACCATCCAGTTTTGAAGCCTATAAAAGTTAAAGGTCCCCATCTTTTTTTTGGAACATTCCTGCTAGTTTCACCCAGACCAGCTTCATTTTGTTATGCCCAAAATGGAAATAACACGATGGAAGAGCTGACAGATGGACTTAAGAGCTGCATAATGTACAACCTTATCATGGCACTCACCACACAAGGACCTCCTCAGAAGCCCAATGGCTGCACCTTTCCGTACATAAACATATCTGATGCCTGGGTTCACTGTAGATATCTCCCTTGCCTTCACAATAAGTCTCAAATTACTATTTAGCTGCAAAGGAAAATGTTAGCAATTTCTTATTTTTTCCTTTATATTTGACATTTTTTTCTGTCAGGTTGGGTTTTTTTTTCTTGGTGCCTCCATCTTTCATTTTATCACAACTCTGTTTCAAAGTCCATTTCACAACCATTCAATTTGTTGTCTTTTTTCCTCTTCTCTTCCACACTCCAGCCATAGGCAATTTGAAAATGTCATTTTTGGACAAACCATTCTCTTTTTTTCCAGCTACCCATCTGGGAAAAAGACTAGAACAGGCTAGGCTCCATCTTCTTGCCCTGCTCAGCTGGGTAGCAGTGTCTGCCCTTGTCACCCTGCAGTGTTTCACATTCCAGTGGCCGGAAAGCTGCTGCAGCACAGGAGCAACCACTATACTCAGAGCCTAACCTAGCTACAGGCTGTTGGCCAAAAGCATAGCCTTGATCTCACTTTAGGCATTTCAGGGTCAGGCTTCTCCTGCTCAGGCTCCTTCCTCAGGCACCCAGCTGCAAACATTCCTGGGTTGCAGCAGGAATGAGAGCTTCCCACATTTCTCTGCAAACAGCTTTTTGCTGATGGGCTGCTGCTGATGGGGCAATTGTGAGCAACCTTTGCTGCGTGTTGTTCACACATTTGCCAGGAGATTTGGAGGAGAATTCTCCAGTCTTATTGCTGTGTTTAATTGAAACGCCTCAAATTTTGCAGCACTTGGTTTGCAGTACTAATGCATGAGGCCCCAGTTCCAACATCTTAAACCATTACCCTCCCAGAACAACAAATGTAAGAAGAGAGCTTGCATATGTAAAACTCAAAGAAAACTCCTTTAAAATATCTTTTTTTTTTTCCATTTAGAAAGTGGCAAGATGAGTCTGCTTTAGTAGGTGAAGAGATGATGCTACTGTTATAATTAAAACTCTGTTACTTCTTATCATTTATAGAGTGGACGACAAATGGATCCAGAATGCAAAACTTCCTTGCAGAAAATTCAGAGCTGTGGAGAGGAGGTGAAAAGGTCTCCCAATCAGAGCGAAGTTTCACATCTTCAAAAATCAGCAATGGATGAAAAATTGTCTCAAACTTGATTTAGAACAACCAACATATTTGCAATAATTCGTTTGGATAATGTTTATCCATCTCATTCGAGCTTCTCTTATGTTAAATGTGATGTGTTAGCTGGTTTATTTAATATGAAGCATGTTAAAGATATTTTAATATAGAAAGAAAATGAAATGAAAACATGATCAAGTCAAAACAATTTTCTCTTATATCAAAACAAAATGTTTTGATATTATTAAAATAAATCAAGAAAGTAAAAATGAAATGTTTTGACTTTTTCTTGTTAAAAATATTTTTCAGAATTGACACATTCTTGCTAAACATTTGGATTTTGACAAACAGAATTCTTTTTTACAGAAGAATTGTTTCACTGAGCTCTAATTAAAAACTGGCTAACTCACAGATCTCAAAAAATAGTTGTCAGCGGTGAATTATGACTGCGCATCAGATACATGGTGAAAGGGATAAGTTCAAGGCCCAGTGCTGTTTAATATTACCATCTGTGGTCCTGAAATGAATATAAAAACACTTTTGACAAATTTTGAGGTAATAAGGATTTTGGCAGAGCGGCCAGGGCCATCGTAGTGTGATGGGGATCACCCTGGGAGACTGGTGACTCAAATGTCAAACATTTCAAATCAGGAAAATCTAGACCTTGCCCCCACGAACAAAGATGCCAACTCTGCTGCCTGATAGTAACTCTGCCTTGGCAGGAAGTGATCGATGGGTTCTAATTGATAAATAAGGAAGCAGTAAATGAAAGTAGGGGAAAAACAAGCGGGATACCAAGAGAGTACCAATGTGGCGTCCCACTCACATATGAGCAGCATCAGATTGTAAGCATGGAAAACTGCAATGAGGGAAGCATAAGCTAAGCTACTGTGCTTCAGGCAGTTTTGTCTGTCAGAAAGAAGACTGAAGGGTGACAGGAGGAAAAATAGGGTAAAAACTCAGGTGGCTTTTTTTTTAAGCAGCTACTTGTAAAAGAGAATTTAAGGCAGACAAATTCAGAGGGAAAACAAAGCAACTGTTTTTACTGGTAAGTCTAATTGACCAGAGGAACACGGTTCCTGTCAAAGCAGCAAACTTGCCCTTTCAGGCTCTCTTTAAATCAAGACTGGCTGGCTTACTGAAGGCACAAGTTATTTTGGTTCAGAGTAGCAGTAGGAGGGAAAAAAATTAGACGACCTGAATTACAGAAAAGTATTCTATTAATATCCACTACATTTAAAATCCATGTGAATCTACACATTAATTATTTGCACAGCATAGATAATCTGAAGATAGCCAGGAAATTGTCAGTGAAAACTGTGCTGAAAACCACTAATTGACAACATTGTCAACAGTTGTTGAAGGTGGATATTTGGATTTAAATACTGTCCCAGACATCATTTCACAAAAGGTCTCTCAGCTTTCAAAATTGTGATACTAACTGATGAGACCAACTTTTAAACTTTCATGTTAGAGGTAGGAAGAAGACAACCTATCTTGAGTCGCTAGAGCCCTGATGGCAGGGAGATTCACATAGATGCAAAAGACTTACCTGCTTTCCTTCCCGATTCAAAGCATCACTGGTGCTTTGTACATCATCCGAGGGCTCAGGGAATTTTCAATAAACAGAACATAATTGCAGAAACATTTCAGTCTCAGCAAACTCTGCTTTCTCAGGAAGAAAAAAATTAATGTATTTTAAAACCTTGATCAATTTGATATCTGCATTTAACTCCTGTGCATGCTACAAAACTCATTGTGTGAGGTTGGGTTTGTAATTTGTATTTCTATTGTGTTATTCTCTACTTGTAAAACAGGAATATGACCTTCTTCTACCTGTAGTTCTATTGTAAGATCCTTTGGCAGAAGATTGTCTCTTTCCTTGTGTGTGTGTGTGTATTTACTCACAGAGTAAAAAGCTTTGGGTTTCTGAGCTCATTTGTACAACAGATAATGTTTGTTCTTCTACTTCTCTGTTTAAAAATGTAGTCAATAGTTAGAAAGTGAAAGCCACAGATATTATCTGCCATCCATGACTTAAATATTGTATATTTAAATAAAATATGGAATTATTTGAAGGAGTTGAATTATTTTATGCCATGTCTTTCTTTGCAGAACAATGTAACAGTAAGATAACATTTTGCAATTTCAGATCATTTCCCATGGCAAGGAAATTATATTTGCCATCCAGCTGGGTTTTTTACTCCATTTAATGTACACATGATAGATACTGGTTAGGACCAATGTTTTTAGTAGACTGTTGTTCACAACTAGGCCTAATAATCAACACAACCATAGAAAATCATATATCAGCTTTCAATATTTTCAGCTCTCAAAATCTATTCATGCTTTTCTATTATAAAAGTCTTTGTTTTGCTTCTTAATTACATGTTATTATAATACATAGACTATAATGCATAGTATAGACATAATGCGGTATACATTATAACATATTTTATTATCTATGTTTATAAGTTTAATAATATTGAAAAGCTATGCTAAGTTTACATTGGTTGTATTACTTTTGTTTCTCAAAAATTATGCTTAAAGAAAGGGATTTGTTTGTTTTAATTGTGACAGCAGTAGCCATTTGTATCTCTGGCACAGAGGACTCCTGCCAATGTTTGTTGGTATCTAGGACAAATCCAGGACCTTGGCAATCTAAATACACAAAATGTATCAGGAAAAGAGAATAGAGACAATTAGATTAGCCCAGATCAGGTTAGTTAACAGGTTAGTAGCAGAACAAGGTATTAAACCGGATCTGTTGCTCACAGAGATACACATTCCTGGTAATTAACTCAGTAGTTAATATGTGTATTTGTTCACAGCCCAAAGGAAGATTAGAAGCAGAAGTAATACCCAATTTGGCCCAGAATTCTGAAACATAACTTAGAACAGTAGCATTGCTCAGTGGCAAAGTTTAAAATATCACTTATTTTAGCTGTTCAAAGTAATTCTCCACCTGCAATATCCTAACACAAGCATAGACTTCTGGAGTGAAGCCACCATAAATCAAGATACTGAATGACATGACTTATAAAAGCTTTTTGGCCAAGAAAGCCAAGGTCATTCTGGGATGCATCAAGAAGAGTGTGGCCAGCAGGTTGAGGGATGTTCTGCTCCTCCTCTACTCTGCCCTGGTGAGGCTTCATCTGGAGTCCTGTGTCCAATTCTGGGCTCCGCAGCTCAAGAGGGACAGGGAACTGCTGGAGATAGTCCAGCGCAGGGCCACCAAGAGGATCAGAGGACTGGAGCATCTTCCATATGAGGAAAGGCTGCGCGAACTGGGGCTGTTAAGTCTGTATAAGAGCAGACTATTGGGGGATCTCATTAATACTTACATATATCCAAGCGGTGGATATCATGAGGATGGGGCATCTCTTTTTTCTATTGAATCTAGTGACAGAACAAGGGATAATGGAACGAAGCTGGAACACAAGAACTTCCACTTAAACATAAGAAAAAAACTATTTTACTGTGAGAGTGAGGGATCCCTGACACAGGCTGCCCAGGGAGGGTGTGGAGTCTCTTTCCTTGGAGGTCTTCAAGACCCACCTGGACACATTCCTGTGTGACCTGATCTAGGTGGACCTGCTTCTGCAGGAGGGTTGGACTGCATGATTGCTAAAGGTCCCTTCCAATTCATACCATTCTGTGATTCTGTGAAGTGATCTCAGTAGCCTCCATCTCACCAATTCACTGATGCAATCCATATATTATTTCCTATAAGCTGAATTTCTCAGCCATTTCCCCCGTCAGTTTTCTCTGACCTCCCTTGCTCCAGACCAGGTTATACAAAGTAAGAGGTAATACCTACACACACAAGAATAAGTATTAACCATCAGCTTACTAAAATCTCAGTCTTTCTGATTCGCAAGACAAAGCCAACTGCAGCAGGTTTTGCTAATCTTAGTCATAAAAAATAGGCTAGGAGGAATTATGCAATATTACCCCTGCATCTCAAGCCAAAACTAGCTAAATGTTGAGAGAAAGCCTTTTCTCCCAAATATTCTTGTTTTATTTGAGGTAACTTATGAGATTACCTCTTCCTCAAAATTTTCAGTGGGCTAGGGAGAAGTTGGGTACAGATCTTCAGATTAATGTTAGCACACCATAAATAGAAGCAGATGAGTCTTAGTTCTGGGACTAAATGTGCACTCACACTAGAGAATTCTCTCTTGCATACATTTCTACTTTTAACTCTCCATTTTTTTGGCCTACAGAATCCTAAGCAGTTGAAACAAACCCTACATCTAATGAATTAAACAATTCAAAATCCTGAAGCTCAGAACTTGCAAGTAGACTTGGTTTTGGGACACTGTAGCAAGCTACCCTGAACACTGCAAGATCTCCAATTACACACTGAAACAAAAATACTTTTTCATTGTTGTGCAGTATTATTAGACAAAATTTTATTATTTTGTTTGTTTGTACCTGTTTCTGAAATCTTGGTACTTAGAGACTGCACTATTTGGGCGAGAGTTATGAGTAATTGTGAATCTCTAGTATAAACAACAGACAAAGTCTTTTGTTTCTTGTAAAGCTCTACACACTTGACACCTGCATGGCAACTTAATTCACCCACTTCTGCAAGTTAGTCAGCTCCACTTTCTATAGAAGAAATCTGAACAAGCTGCCAGGTAGTTTGATGCAGATAAAACATCACCACTGACTGGTCACTGGAATTGCTGAACCTGGACAAGTGTACCAGGGCAGCTGGGAACCAGACACTCCCCCTCTAGCTGTTAAGACACATCCAGTTGCCCAATCCAAAGGAGTAAAGGCTAGCGGGTGGGCTGCCAGCCATCATTTTTCCAAGCCTGAAAATAAGTTTTACCTTCAAAGCCTAACTGAATTTTGTAACAAGAGCCAGAGGAAGACGACTAAGTCCATCTTAAGAGGCCAGTGTAGCTTGAACAACAATGTTGCTTGGAGAAACTCAAGTTTGGTAGGTGAGATCCATTTCAGTCCCACAAGTTCTAACAAGTTCTCACAGTATAACCACAACCCAGATGAAAGTGAGGCAGCATAAGCTGAAGCTTCAGACCAACTTTCAGAGAGCATCCTAAGTATTTAAAAGGTCAAATAAATACGAAGGTTTTGTCTTGCTCTCTCCACAGTCTTCTTGTTGTTGTTATTTTACTGATAAAATCTAGGGGAAATATGCTGCTGTTTTTGTAGTGCATTACGACTGGCAAAACCCCACTTCAGAGAAGTGTAGGTTGTAGCACGCATGACTAACGATTAATGATGCTCATTAAAAAATGAAGTCCTGATGAAATTCATTAATGCTTGGCTTGAGTCTTGCTAACAGTTACGCAACATTAAGAGCAAGGCAATTACAGATCTTGGCTGTAACTCATTGAGAGATAAAAGAATACTCTTTTTCCTGTTTAACTCAATGTACGACATGCTGTACTACAAAAATAAGCTGTCTTGAAAAAGCTTCTTCAACAATGAGACATAGTCTGCAGCTCCATTGCCACCTTGCGGGTAAGTGCTGGAGTCTGTCATTCCTCTCTGTTTCCCAGGGCACGGAGAAATAAAGATAGAAACAGAAAATAATAACAATAAAGTAAAAGCTGTACTTCTGACTTGCCCTTATCACTCATGAAGTTGTTTGAAGCAGAGATCACCTTTGGCTTCTCAGGTGACTGCTATTATTTGAACAATTTCATGCATTGCTCCTTTCACACTCCTAAAAGTTAAAAAACATATCACAGGATGGTGGAGGCTGGAAGGTACCTCTAGAAGTCATCCAGTCCAACCCTCCAGCTAAAGCAGTTCCACCTCAATCAGGTCACACAGGAATGCATTCAGGTGGACTCTGAAAACCTCCAGAGAAGGAGACTCCACACCCTTCCTCCCTGAGCAGCCTGTGCCAGGGCTCGCTTACCTGAACATCAAAGAAGTTTTTCCTCATGTTCAAGTGGAATGTCCTGTGTTCCAGCTTGTGCTCATTACCCCTTGTTCTGTCACTAGATATAACAGAAAAAAAGACTCACCCCATCCACCTGATAGTCACCATTTCGATAGTTGTAAATATTAATGAGGTCCCCCTCAGTCTCCTCTTCTCTAGTCTAAACAGCTCCAGTTTCCACAGCCTTTCCTCGTGAGGAAGATGCTCCAGTCCCGATCATCTTGGTGGCCCTCCACTGCACTCTCTCCAGCAGTTCCCTGTCTCTCTTGAACTAGGGAGCCCAGAACTGGACACAAGACTCCAGATAAGGCCTCACCAGGGCAGAGTCGAGAGGGAAGGAGAACTCCTCTCGATCTGCTGGCCACACTCTTCTTGATGCATCCCATTGGCCTTCTTGGCCACAAGGGCACATTGCTGGCTCATGGTTAGTTTATTATCAACCAGGACTCCCAAGTCTATCTCCACAGAGCTGCTCTCCAGCTGCAGGACTCTGCACTTGCCCTTGTTGAACTTTGTGAGGTTGCTCTGTGCCCAATCCTCAAACCAGTCAAGATGTCACTGAATGGCAGCACAGCCTTCTGATGAATCAGCCAGTTCTCACAGCACAGCAGGAGACCGTGATGAGGATAAACTGCAGATTAATTGTAGGGAATGTTAACAGGGAATGGGAAGGAAACAAGTCATGGTTAGCAGCTTATGCCTGGAGTTGTAAGGATGGTTTTGAAACGGTGCCCAAAAAGAGGTTCACAGTCCTGTCTCAGAGCCAATTCCTGATCAAACAACAGCTTTGGCCTTACATGTCAGCAATAAAGCACACTGTGGGTCTTTAAAGAAACAAAAAACAAACAAACAAACAAACGAAACCCTAAAACCAACTCAAACTAAACTCTACCTATTCAGTAGCAAGTATCAGTTCTGAAAAGGGACTACCATCAGTCCATATCCATGGACCTGCATAAGACAGATTCCAGTGTGTTGTCATGCAGCTTGACTCTGTGGTGCTAATGGGAATAAAGCTTTCTGTTTAACAGATCTATTAACCTGTAAACTTACTTACATCCTATGTAATGTTAATCAGTTTTCTGTTGTTATTACAAGTAAATGTGCTTTTGTGAATTCAGTCAGGGAATGCTCATTTTATATAGTTGCATTTACATACTGGAGCCCACTACACATGCCCTTGTTTTCCCTCTTATTTTTTATGTCTGTAGTTTGCTCTTCATCTTCAGGGATATAATTAACTTATTTACAAATGTATTTTCTGGGTTGGTCTCAAAAACAACCTTTTCATTACTTCCCACTGGCAACTTCGAGTTCAGTAAAAGCTTGTTCTGTACTTTCTGGACAAGGTGTGAATGAAGGATTTTTACTTGGGGAAGAAAAGCAAGATTCCAAGTTACAATGGATTAGTTCATTAGCACAGGAAATCTCCTCTTGACTGCATTTACAAGAGTAAACAAAGACTAGCCACAACCTAACTCTGTGGAAAGTTTTGAGGATTAGAGCAGTGGACATGAGAGAAACACCATGTTTCAGCTCAAATCAGCAATTCAGTAACAACAAATAACCCTGGATATTTAGTCATAGTCTGAATATTTTCTATTAAACTGAAAGATAATTATTTGACTCATCCACTCTGTACTTGAGCAGCAAAAAGGCCATGTGCTTAAATCAATGAGAGCCAGCAATGCTTGGAGTGCTTGAGAATCTAAGGCTGCACCAGTGATGTGTGTAGAGCTTTACTCTGTGGCCACTACCATTCCAGAAAAGTGGGTTAAAAGGAGTAGGCCTTGCAAATCAAGAAGGAATTTTTACATACAAAAACCTTACTTAGGCCAAGATACAGGGAGGTCAAGTCTCCAGTCTCCTATATTGCTGGGTCAATGCTTTTCCACAGCCCAAAGGTTAATTTACTTTTGTACTCAGCAGAACCTTTTAAGGTTTTGCTTTATTTGCTTGTTCTCTCCATCCTTTACTACACATACACTAAACACCTTAATCAAGCCCACTACAAACAAGATCAACTTTTTTTTATCCTGGGTGTGGCAGGGAAATGCTCATTTTCCATGACAAGGAGAGCAGGCACATAATGGTGTATAGATTTTGGACCAAAGAATGTTTTCCTCAACAAATTCACCGTGGGCAACTGCACAGAGTAACTCAAGACCAAGTAAAATCTGTATCTTGGTGATATTTTCTTTAGGGTGCCCAACCAAGAGGGAGTAAGGAGTTTTGTAGATGCACATTAAAAAAAAAAAAAAAAAAAGTTAACTCCCAAGCAAGTATCTGAAGTTGTGCACCTAGCAGTGGATGCAGAGTCTTTCTTTAGCATGAGGAATCGGCTTGTAAAATGGGTCCCCCGTGGTTAACAGAGCCCTAATTGTGGATAAATTAAGCCTCAGAGAAGTCCAAACTTTGCATGATTTCCTCCATGTTAGTGATCCCTCCCAACGGCCATGTTTCATCTAATTCGTGCCTCCCAAACATGAAGTTGTGGTGGTCAATGCCCAAGCCTATTTAACATGTGCAAGCCAAATACTGTCTCAGAGTACTTATTTTTACTTGGGTCATTAATCCCAGAAAGAGGTATGCCTCTGAACACAAGTTAAAAGCCTTTAAGAACTCTTAAGCATACGTATCAAGCACCTTGAAACCTTGGGAAAGCAAAATCACTACAACACATGCTACCACTGCAGTTAGAAACAAAACTTTATTGTTGCAGTTTGAAATTATTTACACAATATAAATCTCTTTGAAAGGTACATTACTTCATTTAATCAGTGGTGGAAGGCCTTATAATAGCTTCAACAACATTTACTTCAAAAGAAATACAGTTCACTCCAATGGATAAATGATGCATCTAAACTCCACAACATACAAGAAGGGTCATGGGGACTTTTTGGGGAATGACAGTGCTGGAAGATGGCAAAGGCTTATTTGTAAATTGAGCTTATTCACAGGACATAGATGGACTCGTGTTTAAAACACTGAAAAATATGCAGACAAAAAAATTGACAAAATAGAATATATCCCTAATATGCTATGGCCCTGTTTCTCCAAGGATTTAAAGGGTTTTAAATAGCTGCATTAAGAGGCTTAAAACAGAACTAATGAATTTAACTTTAAGTCATATTTAAGAAAGATTGGATACATTCTCAGTGCTGAGACTATTCAAAGCACTTGTGTACAGAGCAGCGTTATTAACTACCACAGACTGGATCCAAGATACAAAATATGTTAAAAGGAACATTTAAACCAAATAAAAACCAAAAAATAACCCCAAATCTTTCACACACTGAACTTTGACAACTAGGGGGTTTTGAGAACACTTAAGAATTACCACCAAAAGCTCAGAATTTGACCTTTTTTTCCAGTTCATGCTGCATTTTATGGCATTCTATACCTTTTTTTGTGCTTCTCTTCCACAGTCTCTCTCATTTTGTTTTGTGTGGATCTCTATGTAGGGGGAAGAGAAAAAAACCCAAAACAGGTAACATGGAAAAAACGTGGTTGCAATGGAACAAAAATAGATTGGTGCAGTACCTGAAGTTATTTCTCCTTTTATTTGTGGCTTGTTAGATTTCAAGTAACTTGTCTGCTTTCTAAATGTTCACACTACTTTTGTCTCTACATAAACAAATTTGAGAAGTCCATGAATTAAGTTTCACACTCACAGGGAACCTGAGATGGCAGCTCAACAATTTTAGGTGACTACTGATACAGCTGAAGAAAACTCTTGAACCAGAAGCCTGGTAAGTCTGGCCACTTGTTTTAAGGTCACAATGGCCTTCAGGACCATTCCAGTCAATTCTCTGACATTTCACAATAAACCCCTTTAATATAAAGAATTTGGTACAGACTACCACATATCCTATTTTAAATTAACAGAAAAGACCAACAAACACTTAAGTGTTGAAAATTAATCAACTGCGCTGAGGTTTTTTAAATAGTCTTTTCGAACAATGCTTCCCTCCTTCCTTGTTGACCGATTTCTTAATGACAAGAACTTCATCTCTACAGAACAGACCAACTGAAAGTGTCACTTAAACCTAAACAAACAATGCTTTTTGCAGTGCCTCACCACATCACTTAGATGAAGCACATCCATAGAACTACCACATGCAAATGTTTTGCATTTGCAAATTCTCATTTCAGGGGTCTATAAATCACCAGGGTTGGTTTCTTCCAATACATCCCATCTGGATTTGTGTGGCTTCTCACTGCCAAGAGCCAGTTTTCTTAAAAGTTGTGTGGTTGGCTAACAGAACACCTACTTTGCACAAGACCAGAGGTCATGGCTTTTTCTATCTTTCACAACTAATGAAAACAATCAGCTTGCAGCTCACAGTAATAAAAGAGGGGGAAGAATCTCAGCTGTAAGATTGCATTACCTCAAGTTTTCTGCTTTACTACTGTAATTACAACCTGCCTGTTGTGAAAGAGATGGAAACAGTAGCTAATTCCAGTAGTGTAAGTAATCTAGCACACCATAGAAGGCATTTAAGAACTCAGTAAACAATACAAAAACATTTAAAAAAAAGAATCAAGATTAAGACAGTCACCTCAAGCATAGACAGGCAAGATGTGGTCAAATCTCCTCTGCAAACTACAGTAGTAGCAAAGCCCAAGCAAGAGAGTATACTCCACTGGGTTATAGAACAAGGTTTTATTTAAATACAAAGTTACTCAAATTCACTTTAGAATTTCTTTCAGCAGGAATAACAAAAGTGTATTTTCTAAGTTTTTATTAGCTACCAAACCCAGTAAAAAAGTCTGAACTTCATGTAGAAGTAAGCCTCACCCTTTACAATTTGCTCTTGTCCTTCAACCAAGCAAGTAAATAAGTACATCCAATACCTTGCTCTATCAAAAGCTTGAGCTTCCACGTGAATGATTTCCTTTCACTTCTGTTTACTGAGCCCATCCCTCCTCTTGACTAACACTTCTTTGATAAAGTCACTTCCTAGGACCCTAGTAACTTCAAGCGGCAACATTGAGAAGCATGCGTATCTTTCATCTGGTGCAAGTAAAGCTGACAGGATGTACAAACTGTACCAAGATCAATCTGCCAGATGGACAAAGAGATTCACACACCAGTATTTTCCAGCAGTTATTAAATACAGCAGTGACAAGAGTGAACTAAAATTTGAAGGACACAACGGCGTTCAAAACAGACAGTGAAAGGCAACAGTAATGAAATACAGTCGGACATTTGGGGAAAACTATGCTTCATTATGCCTATGCTTCCAAGACTTAAAGACCTCCTTAGAAGGGGACCTCCCACACAATAAAATTCTGATGAGAAGTCACATACTCACAAAACAAGCCACAATTTTTATCAAAAAGAAAACTGTGATGGTCAAGTATGGAAAGACAGCTTTTATATTCCTGTTTCTCCTAGTGAAGTAGGGTTGTGAGTACACGGAGGAGAGGAAGGACAGGGAAAATACTTCATGTAAGTTTCAAAGTCTAAAAGGTCTACCAATAGTTCTGGTATTGAAGAAAACAACTAGCAGAACTATTTTAGTGACTTAGTGACATTACAAGCATTTACAAGTTAGCAACTAATCCTATAAGGCTACACTCACCAAAACCATTTAAGTTGGGGGACTCCTATCACAACCAGATTGCCATCACCCTGGGAGCACAAACTTCAAACATCCTTATGTTTAGAAGTCACCAGCATTCAAGAATGTATAGGAAAGTAAGCAGGCTGTAAGTTTAAATAAACAATTTAAACAGCTTTCTACATACCACAGGTACTGCATGTACCTCTGACACAGTTTGTCCTATTATTAGAATAGACTTTATCTTTGTACTGTATAAATTCCTTTATTCCCAGAATAATTCCCAAGAGCAAGATGTCAAAAAAGCTTAACAGGGGAAAAAAAGACACTGGATGGCCAAGGCTATAAATGGATACCTTAACATAAAACTATTATGCTCCTTTACACATCAATTTAACAAAAAGAAGTCCACACACAGAGTTAGATTTCTTCTTTACATCAAAGTTTCTACAAAATAGGAGAGAATACAATGTAATACACAAGTTCATAAATGCAAGATACAGTACAATTCACACTAATTTACAAATGGTTATTTACACTGTTGTATGTACATAGACAGTCAGACCTGGTTAATGCAAATTTGCCATGTTTTTTAAAATGCAAATCAAGAAATGTAAATGAAGGCCTTAAAATTATGTGACACAAGAATAGCTATCATTCAGAAAAAACTTTAATGAGTAGGTGACCTAAGAAATTAGGCATGGATTAGCCAGATCTGACTGCAGAAATGAGAAGAAAAAAATTCACACTATTCTGCTTTACAAAAGCAACCAGGCCACTACAGTCTATTGACTTGATGCTATTGATGCAAGAATGCCATTAACTAATAACTCTCTTTATATTTACAATATAGGTTTAACTACAGCAAGACTTATTAATTTTGGCATTCAAGCCCTTAGCTTAACATAAAGGCAACAGAGTATCTTCTTGGCAAGTCACAGTCAAAACTACTACGGGATGTTTCTAGAGCTCAGCCGTTTTTTGTCCTCCTTCAAAATTCCTAATGTTGCTATTTTAAAGAGACTGAGATAAATTAATTTTAAAAACTACATGTTCTCTAGTTTGGTGCTCTAGTACCTAACTTACATTCAGAATGTCCTGTATTCACAGCTTCAAGCTATCTTATAATCTGCAATGCTATTGCAAACTACTGCTTCAAACTTAGCACTGTAGATATTCCTTAGCAAGTGAAAATATCCAAGTGCTACTGGCTCAAACGGACATGGAAAAAGGCTCAAGGCAACTGGCATTTCATTTTGGAGAGTGTCTTACAGTATTTTCTCAGAACTTATCAGGAATTGTTTTAATCTGCACTTGTCTGGAAAGAAAGATGATGCAAAGCAGCATTTAAGTGTGTAAAATAAATTTCAATATGCAAAATGAAAGCCTCTACTGGTACTCCAAAGTCAGCCACTGTAACCTGTGATAATCCTTGTGCTTCTTCTATGTGGCTCACAAAAAGCTTGCAGTGTTTGCTATCTGCTTCAAAGTGCTTTTATGGGATTCAGTGGAACTTCACTCCACAAGAACAATTGAGCTGCACTCATGAAGAGCTTTGGTTCTGCAGAAGCAAACTTCCATCCTACAGTTATTGCTACTTGAGCTATACAAAAACTACTACTGAAAAAAAAAAAATGACACTGACTCCAAACTATAATAGTACTGGTACCTGAAAAGGGAATGTGTTTTGCCAACTATTGGAAAGTTAGGATCTCTCAAGTGTTGGGATTTCCCCAAGACCAAAATGAACTTCACAGTCTTTTTCAAGTATTTCACAAACACAAAGCAACACTGCCAGAAATAAAGCCACCACTTGGAAGAACACAGTAATAAGAGTTCAAAAACCATTATCAATCTTACTTCCAAGGAGATGCTGATAAACTTAAAAGGAACTACCAAGACAGTATTATTCAACATATGTCAATAATGGCAACAGGGAGAAAGTACAGTCAACTGAAGTTTTCAGTGCTTTCATGAGCTCTAGCAACATCCTTAATAACTGCTACAAAGGAAGATATGTCTATTTGAGCTATTTGTTTCTATTTAACTACCAAGAAAATTTGTCCAGTGTAGTAGCCTCCAGCTAATAAACTCTAATGAAAACTGTTCCCTAACTGCAATTAAAAAAAAAATAAAAAAAAATTCCCAGTTCTCCCATTTGTATTAGGATTTGTAAGATCTGACTGAAGGTAATGAAATTTGAAAAAATAAAAAAAAAAAAAAAAAAAGAAACTTTCAGAGATGAATAATAAACAAGTAAAATAAGTCCCAAATCTTGCTTTTGTAAAATAACAGAATGCCATTCAAAATGCTCTTTCAAGGTGAAGATTTTTCATTCACATCAATTTTTTTAAATGAATCCAAGCTTTTGTAATGCACATACGTGTATATACATATGTGTGTGTGAATACATACACACACACACATATACACACACAGCAGTGTGTCATAAAGCAATCTTGAATAAATATCTTTGCTGGAGTCTGTACAACAGACTCCCCATAATATTTACTCTTCAGGTAAGTTTGTGTTTGCACGTGTATATGCACACACACAGACTTTGTACATGTGGGCACTTATGTGACCAAAGTGCAAAGTTTTTTAGAGTAGGATCAGAGATGAGTACATGCCTGCCCAAAAACTACCTTGTTGGGCTTTATTCTTCCATCACAGGTTTCTTCCCCTCCCACCCCCCTACCCTCCTTCAGATTTAAAGCCTCTGTTCCATGCAAACTTATACATTGTTTTGTTAAGTAAACATTTTCTTTTCAATTCACATTTTGTAATCCAGACCATTCTTGGTATAATAGCTTTAAGAAGAAAATGCGTGTAATGATCAAAGCCCATTGTTTAAGTCACATAATTTTCTGTATCGTCCTTCAAACTGGAGACTTTGAAAAGGAATTTGCTGCCACAGAAAAAAAAGACATACTAGAATCTGCAACTACAGGACCAAGCATTTAAGATTAGAATCCAAGCAGATAGATGTTGAACAATACATGAACTGTAAACCTAAGAGTCTTGCTCTGCAGTGCAACAGGAATTCTGCTCACCGATCTTCAATAGTCCATTCCACTAGATAGTGCTGAAGCACATCAAATACAGACACCAGAATAGTGTTCAAATTTAGAATCAAGTTTTTAAAAAAGGAATAGAGATTTGCAATAGTGGTCTTGTGCTTTAAAAGAACACAATGAACACACAGCTTTCCCAGAGAAGTAAAGAGATGGTACATTGTCCATCTAATGATGGTACATATCCTCAAAGATATCTGATGGCCACAGGACTTTCACACTTCCACAGCTTAACACATCAAGAAGGAAAAGTCAAGATGCTATTTATCATTTCAGTGAGCTGTCTGATTCTCATACAAAAGAAAAGTACCACCATATGGAAAGCTACCTTTTAAAAAACAAAAAACAAACAAACAAAAAAAACCACCAAAAAACAAAAAAACAAAAGGAAAGTAAAAGATCGTCCAAGCCTTTTTCCCTAGGTATACCACACTGGTGATCTCACAAGTCTATGGTCACTCTTTTTGCTTGTAGACATCCAAAAGGGTAATACACTCTGACCATGCTTTCTTTAATATAAGTTAATGCAATTTCAATAAAATAAGTTGTTAAATGAATCCTTTGGAACAATTTCACTGTCTGCACCCAACTTTTACAAAAACTGATGAAAGCAGCAATGGAATCAGGTTAAACTTATAATAAATAATTCACATACAACATATGTTAAATTACAAAGAAGGATTAAATTGCCATTTCTACAACTTTTTATAGATTTAGCAAGTTTCTAATCTGTTTTATATCAACAGCAGTATGTATGCTTTTCATATCAAATTTAACATCGAAGGACTGTTTAGAGGCATTACTTGTAAAGCAAGAACCACCAAGTGAGCATTACAGAACTTCAACAAATGTTTAGCTTTTTTCCAGTATCTGTTGTCAGAAAAGACTCGGGAGTTATCCATCCACTTGGTAAGCTTCTTCCCTTCATTACTCAGGAAGAGTTAACGTCATGACCTCCAGCTTCATTTTGAAATACTGGTTAAACCGAACAATCGCATACCTATGCAAAGAGAAAGGAAGAGGAAGAGTTGAAGTTAAGAGCAGGTAACACCTTTTACATTAAAAAAAGACATTCTAGGTAGAGATAGCTAATCACCCATCCCAGTACCCTGTTTCTGACATTGATCCTTAGCAACTGCCAAAGAAAGAAATTCCTCACTACCACCCCCCAATCTCAGCTTGCCACATTTTGCAAAACAGATGCTGCTCTAGTATTATCAAAAGTGGTGTTTTCCTTTTTAATTGTTCTTGATAGACAATTGTCAAAAAATTCCAGATATAGCTGATCTTGATCACTGCAAGAATAACATTTTAATCAAAACTGACAGGCTTTTGGGTTCTGCTACCTGTGCTTTAATTTGGGTTTTTTGTGCCATCTAGCGGTTACTAATGAGTACTTTTACTTGAGAAGAATTAGTTACAAGAAAAAAATTGACATTTGTCTCATTACAAAATGACACAACTAAGTCTTATTTATACTGGCTTAGTCAGTGCAAAAAGTTCTGAAGTGGGATCTTTCTCAAAGCTAAATAATTAATTTTGTTACTTCACTCACATCTTCAGATTAACTCTTCTGCTTGTTGCCATGAAAGACCCACATCTACCTGAAATGGAACACCACAGGCCAGCATCCCAGGAAATAGAACTTAACATTTACTGGCATTATGAGGACCCTTTAAAAACAAATTAGGATTTTCCACGTTCATCCAACCACACTGACCATTTCGGCTTCTATGATCTTCTCTCTCCAACAAAACATTCCATGTCCAAAGCCATGTATTCCTCTAAGTTCCTTACCTTGTTACACCATACATTTTAGCTCAGCGACACATACTAATCTAGAGAACTTTCATCAGCAAAAAGCAGAGATAGCTTTTACTTTCTTTTCTCTCTGAGAAGTTAATAGTTATAGTATGATCACACAGACTGTTTCTCAGATCTCATTGCTTCTGACAGCAGTGTTGGGCTAGATGGTCCCACAGGTCCCTTCAAGCCTCAAGTATTCTACGATTCTAAGTAGGAAGCAAACTTACCCTAGAAAATCAAAGTCAATGGTGGAATATTTGGCTTGAATTAGAGCCCACAATCCCCAAAAGAAATGAGAAGCCTGAAAGAAAAAAAAACAACATTAGCAAAAGATTAACATTATACAAAATCCAACATGTAAACATATTTGCACACAGAGACAAAACGTTATCTCAAAGGGAACTTTCAAACTCCATTTTTTAACAAAGTTAAAGTGTTTACCGATCTCTCTGGTGAAGGGGTCAAACAAGTATTATATAGCATTACTGGCCATCAGCAGAGTAGATCCACTGGCCTCCCAGCTCTCCATGTGTCGTTTTCAAGAAAAACAATGTTTTACTTATGAGATGGGTCATCTATTAAGCAAACTGTTCTACAATTATATACATACATTAAAAAAAATGCACAGAAATAAGACACTCATTTCTACTGCTGCTAATATGTATTCTGCATGTACTCAACTCTAGAGCAAATATGAAATTCCTTTTGAATCATTGCTTACAATCCTTAAGACACTGTAACTATGACTGACTTTCACTACTGACTCAATATAGAGATTTATCTGCAGCTATGTGAGAGAACATCTAACTCATCATTTCTCCTCTGTTCCAAACTTACTTCCCTTACTAGTCCAAATAAGTAGTCTGGAGGCCTAAGTTCAGATTCAGATTGAAACTATGGATTACTTTAATAATATGAGTGTTAGTATACTTCAAAAGAACAAAACATGTCATGAACATAAGGCTTGATAGTCTCCTTGTGGAAGATGTTTCAGGACCACCCAGGTTGCAAGTGATACACTGCAGACTTCTGTTCAGTAAGTAACTGTTTACAACAACTACCTAAATTGCCTTCTGAAGTTTGCATGAAATGCTTTACCAGAAACATAGAATACACACATGCCTGGAAACACCTTGAACTGCACATGTGAATCATTTTTGTACCTCTAGCTCAGATAACTTTGCCTGACAGTGAGCAGTTTGGCATTTTACAACAGCATCCTTTGACTTTAGCTGATATTTTCTCTTCAAAAGCTTCCCACATTAACTGACACAAGGATCTTTGGCAGTATTTGTGCATCATGTGTGGTCTATAGGCAGGTCTTGAGCTGTTCTTTAAACATAAGTCTATCTTCTTATACATTAGTATGATGATAATTTAAAATTGACAAAACAATGCCATGTATTTTAAAACAGACCACCAGCCTACTTACATTAACTTTCCTAAATGAATGGGACAGCTGAATTTAATTGTAACAGTTGATAGAGATTTTAATAGAGTAACAGCAAAGTGATATTTTTAAGGGCTTGTTTAATAATCATCTTTCTAGAATGTGAACTGTATTTCCTCACTGCAACCATTAGCTTCTTCCAGAAAACTGAGAGCATAACAGAGGTGTGCCTGGATTAGTCAGGGAGAGAACTGGAAAAAAAAAAAAGCTAAACTGGCTTCTTTGCCTTAGTCCTCCTATGAACAGTTCGACACGTTATTCTTCAGGACAAAGCAAAGCTATCTAGCTATTGCGTAAAGGGTACTTCTGCTGCAACATTTCCTGTCACATCCCCTAAGTCAAACAAGATCAGGACTAGCCAGAAAGCCTAACAAGAACAACAATAATTTGTAAAGCATCTTCAGAAATCATACAGATACAAAGCTTAGAAGAAAAAAAAGACATCTTCAAACTACTTCTAACAGTATACATTCAATGACACACCCATTTGACTTATTGTATCTCCATGAATTATACTTGATGAGGTGTTTTTTTTTTCCCCCTGAAGGACAGAGCACCAAAGCCAGATCAAAACTGAACACATTCCATCCTTTCAGAAAGGAAGGGAGCAAAGCTTTTACATCCAAAGTCTGCAAAAGACAGACAGGAGACAGCTTGTGGCATACAAGATACAGGAGGAGCAGGAAGCAGGCTCACACAGCCAGCCCTCTCACTCTACAGAAAGGTAGAATTTCTGGGGAACTACAGGAGACTGACTACATGTGCACTTCTCTAGAATAATTTTTGATGATAGAAACCAAGTCTGAACATACTCCTTGCCAAGACATTGCAGACAAGGAAAGAGTTAAGGTAGTAAAAGAGTTAAGGACTCTAGAGTGACCTAATTCTTTATTAAAACAAAAACAAACAAACAAACAAAAAAAAAAGAAAAAAAAAGAAAAAAAACCCAAAGTATCCTAGTTTCGGTCTAACAAAATTTTATCCCTTTAAAAAAAAAAAAGCTTTTGAAGTCAGAAGATTTCTGAACTACTACCACCTTGTTGTTCTTTTTTCTTGCGATTACAAGAAAAAGTTGAACACAGACCCAGCGTAAGCGCTAGCTAAACTCCAGAACTTGCCAGATCAATAAACAGCCAATAGAAAATACTCCCTCAAAGCTCATCTCCTCATTTCCTAAATGTTTGCTGCTCTTTCACTAGGAATATTCTACAGAGAATTTAACATGCAACATAGCAGAAAGTTTCCACAGAACAGGCTAAGGAAGTTTTTTTTTCCATATGCCATAGGCCTCACACTAAGAAACTAGACATTACATTTGTCCACAGAATAGCAGGCCATAACATTTAATATATTATAATTGTTTGCTATTTACCAGTGCAAATTGATTGACTTGGACGTATAGAACTTCAACTTCTTTTTCACTGACTTCTGTGCCAAATCCTTTATACTCTTTGTAGGCCTCAAGGTAAGATCTCAGCCATTGTTCCTGTAATTTTCTGTTAGGATAAAGGCTGTAATCTACCTCATTTACTCCTAGAAAAAGAAAAATAATACTTATTAGAACCTTACAGTGTCTAAAAAGACCATGAGAATCACATTACTGGACTATTTAAGCCCTCCTCATTCCCCAACACTTTCAAATTGATATGGAAAAACACCATTGTTTTTAGTTCAACCTGATGTCATCATTACACATTGGCAAGAATTTCTCACATGCAAATCAGAGACTTCAGGGCAGAATGTATATGTTATCAATCACATAGATATTCTACTTTTGAGATTCAACAAGTTCAGCTTTGCGAGAAGTCTCAAGAAAAATAAAAACTATTTTCATTATGAAACAAAAGCCATCACAAACATAGCAAATATTACACATACCATAATGGGACTGGTATGCAACAATATCCAAAGCTGAATCCAGCTGCATATACTTTGTCGCTAAGCTCATACTTAGACAAAATGATTAAAAGTCCATCTCTCTCCTCCACAGGGTATTGGTACAATCAGAAGGCTTATCTCCGTAACTACTCTTTTTGTCTTATTTTTCTTCCTACACTGGAAATACTTACAGACCATACAGAATCTGCCCATCAGAGTCTCAAAGCTGGACCACAGCTCACTCCTATTAGCTATCATTCTCAGAGGATTTGGGAGCTTTCCTTAAGTCCTAGTTTATGAAGAGTGCAATCCCCTAGCTCCTAAACTCTTTCCTATGTCAGATCATAAAATCATAGAATGGTAAGGTTGGAAGGAACATTTAGAGACAATCTAGTGCAACCTCCCTGCTAAAGCAGGTCCACATAGATCAGGTCACACAAGAAAGCATTCAAATCTAGCTTTTTTTTTTTAAAAAAAAAACCAAACAGAAAAAAACAAACACACAAATATTTTTACTCGAGGAACAGAGAATAGGAATAGGAGAGGTGAAGCACAACTGCTTTGCAGAGGAAAACCAGGTATTTGTGTGTTTAGTCTTCTTACTATACTTAAGACTCCTTAAAGATGCAAAAGACTGAGAAGTCATCCCAGACAAAAAATCAAAAGCTCTCCAATATATTTTGTATAGAATTTCACTTGTTTTTTAAATACTTAAATCACCAAGTATATATACTAAGTTGTTGGTTTGGTTTTTTTTTTTTTACATTTTTGAGACTTAACGTTCAGTTTGTGAAGTGCCAACTGGTAGATTAAAGCTCCTAATTTCAGCAAACCAACCATTCCATCTGTACTAATCACTACACACATTCTTGTTACCTCACCTTCTGAAATAACACAGCATACGCTCAAGGTTATTTCTCTCTTGTAGAGTAAACAGAATGAGCATTCACTGAAAATATTTCAGCTAGTTACTGAATGAATCCACCAGAAACTTATCCCTAAAATCCCACTTTTTTTCCTGTCCCACAGTCTTAGCCTTCACTTTTCATTTTGGTACATAACTCAAAAGGTAAACACCTAGCACATGCATTCAAAGCCACCAAAAAACCCACAAGTGTGCCATTTAGAACTGTGAAACTACACTGCCTATTCCCGATATATATTTGTGCTGTAAAAAATACAGCCACAGTATTTCTTTAAGAAAGGCTCATCTCTGCTGTGTCATTTCATGGATACTGGTAGAGCTATTTAGCCAGCTCTGCCAAAACTTAGGACATTGATGTTCCCACTTCTGAGTTAGCAGAGATAAAAAAGGAAGGGTATAACTGGCCTCCAAGGGAAGACATCAACACATTTTAATATGATCAGATAAACAGCTATATATGTGTACCTAGATATACAGACAGAAAAGAGAAAGCGCAAGAATGAGAAGCTTTGTTTGTAAAACCAGTTTATCTTTACTCCAGAAATCCAATTTTTACCTGCGAATTCGTTGAAGTGATTTCCAATGTCATAAGCCAAGTAGTTGTATCCAGAGTACTCATAGTCTATGAATTGTACATCACCTACGTGAGACACAACAGCAGCAACATCAGAACCCATATCAAATGAAGTCACAGTCCTAATCCTTTGGCATCTTCTGAAGTTTTGTGGGAAAAACAAAAAAAAAAAACCATACTCATCTCACTGCCCAGCTGTGTGCACTCAAGACATTCCAGGGTAAAACTCATTTTTACAAAAAGACTTTCTGAATATTCATTCAATAAAGCTCTTAATTAGAGCTTAGAATTCTCTGAAGAACAGAATTTCAATTCTAACTTCTACCACATGAGGGCATCCCTTACCTTCAAAATAAGAAATACAGTAGCAAATCCTTTGTTTAAACTTTATGCAGAAAAAGTCAATCAATTTTTCCATGACTTAAAAGTTCTGTTTATTCTCAACACAAGCATGCAACTATAGTGGATTAATACATCACAAAATATTGATATTTCCTTTAACATGTTGCTATTTCCTGCTTCCTCCAACCACAGTTACAAAACAAGACTACTCTTAACTGTTGCTTTTTTTAAGCTGGGTTAAACTAGTCTCAAGAAACTTTCAGACAACACTGGAGACCTTAAAACTATGAAAGGATGTAGTGTTATGTACACAAGAATTGATAAAGAAGCAAATATAGCCCCAAATATTACCAAATTACAGTTACCTATAGTGAAGCTGGAGAAAATGCTTCACATAAGTTAACAGGCTTGAAGATGCATAAAAACATCTACACTACATTGAACAGTCAAAACATTACAAGATGGTTAAAAAGCTAGATTTATTTTAAGGCAAAACAGAAAAAATGTCTGAAAATTAAACAATGGGTTAACTTAAAAAGTTGGTTGCACTGGAACATTTAAAATGTAGAACTTTACATTTCCCACTGCTATGCTGAAATGGGCAATCTTCACAGTTGCACCCTAGGTTCTCCTTACCCATTGTTTTGATGACTAGTTGTGTATTGACTCAATTAAAACATACTCCTTCTGTTATACTGACCAGTCTTCTTATCATGACTTAAAACATCGATACTATCGGAACTCCAGGTAAAAAAAAAAAATTAACTCCAGACTAATCTTTAAGTTACATACGTTATGTATTTCCTACACTGATGATTTCAAATGCCTAACGTACGGATATCATACATATCAAATACAACAGCGTTGTCAGATATGTGTCCTGATCAAGTTATCATAGAATAACTTTCTTAAGTGTTCCTCCCTATGCAGTTCATCTTTATCACATTTGAAATACTAAGATATTAATGTTTTCCAGATGGATAAATCTTGTCTAAGCACTTATAATGGAAGTTAAATCCCACAATACAAACAAAAATTGCTAAGTTACAATCCTGCAAGTCAGATTTTATCCTTACTTTCAGAGAGGACTGCTTACCAAGGTTATGAGGTTAAACCTTTTAGGCTCTAACAAACCACATGACAACGGCCCACAAAATGGCAAGCTCCTCCCAGGAAAATCTTGCTGGCAAACTGAGATTCTCTAGAACTCTGAAGGGACAAGAAATTTTACAGCAGCTGCAGCCAAGATCTTACAACACTGTTAACTTCTGACACAGCTCGACTGGCACACTCATACAGTTGTGCTTCCCACTGGTTCTTTAGTATTAACTTTTAAAAATAAACACTTATAAATCACAAGTCAGTCAAAATGCACAGACCAATCCTGGTTAATATTCTGCCACACAACTCACATCCTGAACCTTCCCATCCCAAAATATCTGATATTGCTTGCATTTAGAGGGTTTTTATTCCCTCCCTCGCCTAAAATATAAACATGGTAAAGGTCTGCTTGCAAAATATCAACAGAAGAAGTATTATGTTTTCATGTGCAAATTTTTTCTCGAACTTGTGCACTATTACACGTTTTTAATCACAGCTAATATTTAAAACTTACTTCCAGATATAAATAATATTACATACAATAAGAAATTTAATCTAACAAGACATGGGTGAGACTGTTAGTAGGCACTGTTCTATGGGGAAAATGTACGTGAACAAGTGATGTGACAAACCTTCAGTGAGCACACTACTAACATGGTGCATGGCACCACAAAGCAACAACAATGGCATACCTAAGCTGGAGCTGATGATGAAAATTCTGCAAGCTCACTTTTCTTAAGATAAAAGTTTATAGTGAAAAGGTTCTGCATTTTTACTGATATCTTTCAGACTCATGCTACTGTGGAACTCTACCTTAAATTTAATTTTTGCATGAAGGCTCAAAATAAAGATGCACAGCTCTTTCTGTGAAACTGAAAAAAAAGCAAAAACTTTAAGTTTGCCACTTCATAAATGCATAACTCATACACGTCCCAGCTCCCTTGTTCTAGAAGCAGAAGAAACTTTGCATTAATTGTTTTTAAATGTCCATAGGATTAGAAGTTATATAAGATTTACTGCAGTTCACACAGGAAAGCCACTTCCAAAATGCATGGCTTACATAGTAGCAAGCAGCTAGCTTGTTCTGAGGTTTCTCTTAAGTATGAAGAATTTGTACATCCCACTGATATCACTGGGAGTAGGCAGACCAAGAGACGCTAGTCTGAGCACTTTTGTATTTTGTTAAAGAAAGATATGATTTAAAACTAAGCTCTGTCTTTTTTTCTGGAAAAGCTACTATTATCAACAGGAATAGAGACATCAAGAGTATCGAATGTTTCAAGTTGAAACACATTTCTTTCTTCCAGGGGTCTTGTGGCATAGACAACATGCAATGTAATCTGTGAAAACCACATAAAGATACAAAATGGAATACATTATGTTCCACACACCAGAAATTAGTTTTCTTAACAGATCAAGTAGCAGTCAGTTAGAGGATCTGCTAGATCTCTTCAAGGAACTGAAAGGTGGGAGGGTGATGACACCTCTCTTTCCAGCTGCTCTTCACTTTTAACGGTTAAATAAGGAAAGCACTTTCAATGTGCAAGTCCTAGCTGTAGTTACCACAGCAGAATGATGCATCCTGAGTTCCGTCCCATCCTGCTCATCAGGTGAGCCAGAGGCCCTAGAAGACAGCTTCAGTGAAGATCATGATCTATGCTATGACCATACTTGAAAATTCACATACGGGTCATACACCCAAAGAATAATTTTAGCTGTGAATACCCAATATAGCTTTGCAAAACAAAATAGGTTTTTAGATCAAAACCAGAAGCCTTAAACATACCTCAGTCTTCAGAAGCACTGAGCACCCACAGACTCCTACCAAAGATCATAGAAAACATTGGGTAGGCAGAGGGAACAAACAGAACAAAACTAACCATCTACCTACACACTTAACTTCCTGGCAAGCGATTTTAACACATTCAAAAAGATCACATATTAATATAGACAAAAGAATACTGATACTTGGTCTTATTGAATAGCAAGTATTTGAATACTCTTAAAAGCATAAGTTATTTCTTTATTCTCCCAGATCTCATTGGGAAAAAAAAACAACAAAGCACAAACTTTTTTTTAAGAGCATCAGAACACAAGGTCTATAAATAAGCAGTACCAAGCATCAAGCATATTTTGACTGTCTTGATGTCCAAATTGTAATTAAAAGCAACATGAAGCTCCGAGTTATATCCTTCAAAGAGTAGATGACACTGATAATTGTAAGTTATGTAAAGTAACACTTGCAAATTTTCATATCCTGAGTGACTGAAAACGGACATTAACAAAACAGCAAGAGGCAGAGTTCTCTCAGCCAGAGCATGAACAAATTCAAATCAGGTGAGTGAAACTCCATTAAATTGAAGCTAGCGGCTCAACATGCTATTTCAGTCTCATAAATAAAATTTAGGGACATGAGACAGACTCTTCTTAAAAGCAGTATGTGGCAGAGCTATCATTCTTCTTTCAGGTTTCTCAAAACTTAATATGAACTTAATGCAGAGGATAGTCTAAAGCAAGGCACTGGGACAAGCCATAGTATTTGTTCATAATCTGTAGCTTAAAGACATGCATGCAACCACCTTGTGCTTAGTAAATGCGCAAATTAGACATTCACAATAACATAAATACACTGTTGGTAAAGCTAATATATGAGTTGTGGTTTGTATTGGTTTCTGAAGAGCCAGATAAACACTACCAGCTTTGCACAAACTTTACTGAGAAGAAAAAAAAAGTAGTTAATCTAGAAGAACAAGTCTCTTTCAATTCCAGTTTAAACTCACCAAGGTGACAGAATCTTTCCAGAGGTAAAAGTAAATTTATAGGAAGAGCATAGCATCACCAAAGCTCTTAACTATTTTCAGACAGTTTGATGTCATTCCTAACGAAGCGCATCTTTAAAGAGTTTTCTGTGCTCTGGCAAAGTTATAACAATAAAAAGTGTAACAACAAAAGCTTTTGCTCTGCTGAAGCGTATTCCAGCAATATATGTTTAGTTACAGTTAAAGCTTTCCTTTCTAAAATCATATTCCTCACTTTATGACTGTAATAATTGACAGATTGATTTTTTTTCTCTGTAAAAAACACTGTAGGAAACAGCTTTCAAATATTCTTTCTACAAATGTCATTGAGGTTTGGTTACTATGAAAATGGTACTTGCTGTGATAGAGTGCAGATGTTTCACAACACAGTACAGGTGCAACATTCAAGTGAGAGTTTAATAAATATATTTCATATTTCCAAGTCTTTTTTTCCCCCAGCTGTCTACAGCTAGCTTGAAGCCAAAGCACTTTACACACCTCCCTCCTCCCCTCCTGCCCCCAAGCACTAAGCACTCACACACTCGTTATTGTAGGATTGCTCATAAGAGATGCACTGCTGGCATTGTTTTTTTCCTCCATTCTGTTTACAAAAAGAAAAGCATATAGCATTTGTTTTAAAAGTAAGAACTTCAAACCTATTGACTGTGGTAGTGAACCTTTTAAAGGAATTGCTTTTTTCTTTTTCAGGCTGGTTCTACTATGAAAAGTGACTATACTAATTACTTCTACCTCAATGGGTATGTGCTGAAATGCTAAAATTGAAGGTGGTTCCAGCACTCAAAAAAACCACAAGGTAAAAAGAACTAATTTTTTTTTTTGGTACTACAGCATCAGAGCTCTACAAGACTAAGACTACAAGTCTGTAAGACTACAAGCCGGTTTTTCGTCTACCTTCCATGCTTTCCCCCCTGCCCTTCTTAAGCAGAAGTATAATCCTGAAACTAAGTAGTATCATCGAAGCTTGGTAGTGAATTCCTTAAATTTAAATTTAACGTTAATAGCATTGTACAGGCTTATATACACATATAAACCTATGTAAGAAGTACTAGAAATTCCCTTCAAAAGTGGCATTAACTCAGAGGGAAACTTGTATATAAGCCACCAAGAGTTTCTCGATTCACATGCATTCAGTGCATATCTGATGCAGAAATTGGTTGCACATACACAGATGGTTTTTATACTAGAATCAAAACAAGCAACTTTTTGTTAGTTTTTATTTAGAACTTAAGGAGTTTAAGAGTTCAAAAGATCAATGATGACTGGTGAAGACTTTAGTTCAATTCACAATCATTTACTTCAAATACTTCTGGCTTACACATCAATAATCTTATCATAAAACTGTCACAAACAAATATGAAGTTACTAGAATGAGTACGTCATCCTCACTTCAAAAGAAAATCTTGCTCTAGTCTGATTTGTTGCACTCAGCCGAGCTCAGATATTTGAAATAGGAGGACAATTGTGCATTTTTTACTACACAATGGCCATTTTAGTGTCATACATTTGCCTTTTTTGTTTTAATATCCTCTTTAACTGATTCAGTAAGTAACCGAACCTCAAACCTCTGAACTCTAGTAGTAAACTGTGTTTATACAGAAGTTTTAGAGATTTTAATAAAGAGATTCTTTAATAATATTTGTTACGAGTCAAGTGTATTGTAATAAAAAAATAATCTTTGCTAAGACATGTAACTGCCTACAACTGTTTATTTAAAGTATGTATTACAAAAGATATCCTTAAGATGTCTATGTACCTCGTGCAGAAAAGAATAATACATTCACTGACTCCTATTTAAGCATCACTAAGATATGTCATTATAAAAGTGTCTTCCCACTATCACAAACCAGAACAATATACATATTATCGAAGAGAATGCCTTCAGGTTATTTTCTATGTGTATGATTACATTTTTATTCCTAAAAACTTTACACAACTGGAGTAGAATTAACGTGAACAATTACATACTTTGAAGCCTAGTCATAGAGAGAAGCTAAGGATTAGCAAGTTCATTAATTCACTGAAGAAAAGCAAGGAACAACATTCTTCCTCCATAGAGTAACAGATGAAAAATAGATAAGACACCTTTGTATGGATATCACTACTACTACACTGGGTCTTAAAAGCTCAATCTGAGTTCAGTTGAACAAGTTAGTAAAATGACACCACTGATGCAGCAAATGCAACTACATCATAAACAAAAGTCACTCATTACTTACTGTTTAGTTCAATACCTACCTTGTTTCTTGTTGTAAATAATATTCTTACACAACAGGTCATTGTGACAGAGTACCACTGGTGATCCTAAATTTGACAGTCTTTCTTTCATCCAGGCCATCTCTTCCTGAAGAACTTGAGGACTTGGAATGTCACTTAAAAACCTTTCCAGGTACAACAAGTTTGAGAGTTAAGATTTAGTACTTTGTGTCTCCCATCAAGTGTTACGCAATAAATTACTTCCCTCTACACTTTTACTACAAATAATTTGATAGACCTTTTCCCAAACCAGAACATTGTTTCCTCGGCACAATGTCAGTGAAATTACAGCAACTATTTCCTGCTGTTCTCCCAAAAAAACAATACTCTGAAGATTATATGAGCTGTAAACGTAACAGTAATCCAAAAATCAGGAGTACAACTTGAATACAATCCTGCACATTTTTGAAGGAGTAAAGACTAAACCGGTTAGTTACAGCATGAATCACATTCCCTTTTTGCTCACATTACATAACTTCCTTCAAGGACACGCAACAGTAAGTAATAAATGTATCTATACAGAAGCAATGAAACATTCATTTTTTAATTCTAGTCACAGTAAATATGCTTCAGTAGCCATTTTGTCACTGATTTCCAATTAACTACTCAAGTCTTCAGTTTTTTTTAATTTTATGTTGTAGAAGAAAAAAATTCTAAACTTTGCTAGAGCATTCTTTAATTACAACACAGCAACAAGTGCAGTTGGCATCAATGATTTCAAAGAAGTTGCACTAAGAATGTTTTTAAACTAGAACCTGCTTCCTACACAATACAAAGCTTGATGATAATGTACAAACACCTCCAAATTACAGCTGTAGCTTAAAGGTTTGATCTCCACTCCACAAGAAACATTGTCTTCAACCCAAACTTCAGATTACGGCATGGAAACTTTGTTGAGGTTAAATATTGCTCCTACAGTTTTGCCACTCCACTCATTGCAGTCTTTCAGTTACTGCCGCTAGAAACCTTTGAAGCTGTACTTTTATTTTGTTAAGCTCTTAAGAAAACAAAAACACCACAGTTTGGTTTACAGCTCAAGAGCTACACTGAGATGCTAAAAACAAAACTTAATTAAACCCTTAAACCCAGGCAAAACCATTATTTATATTGGCTGGCAGCACAAGCATAGAATGACTGCATGAATACCTTTTGTCCTCCTCTCCCAAAGTGTGTTTCCAGCATACCCCCATCACTCAAAACAGCCTTTAATTAACTTTACCTTTATGCCACTCAGTTCTGGACAAATTTATATGCTGAAAAAATACAAGACAACTAAGAGGTGCAGGTTAGAATTAACAAGCAGTACACCTCTGATCCCAGGAAACATGCTTTTAGTATTCACCCCAGAACACAGGTCTCAGTTTGAGACTAACAGTTGTCTTAAAAAGTGTTGATACAACTACTCAAAGAAGTATGTGACCTGACCTTGGTTCTTTAAAAAGAGTAAAGAAAAATATCCTTTAAGTGTCTAATCAAACCAAGAGCTAAGTTTATACATACATATTAAATGATTGAAAAAGTACTCCTTACCATATTTGACATATGTACATCTAATTCAGTTTACAGGAGTATTACTCAAAATTTTACAAGCTTTGCTATGTAGTAATAACACTAACATTTTTTAAAGTGTTCTTCTACCTCTCAACTAGAAAAAAAATGTGCTTTCCCGACTTCCCATAATGATATACCTACCTTTTATTTACTTCCTCATCTGCAAATTCTGTGGGTATGAGAGAGAAGTATTTACCCATCTTCAGCCACAGATTAGATTTAGGGATCCATCCATTATGTGCATGAATAGTATGGATTTTAGCAAGCTGTCTGGCAATAAGTCTGAAAGAATAAAAGTTTAAATTAATGTTATATTTTATGCATGTCTGACAGTCTTTATGTTTTTCCTAGCAACACAAGACAACTACAAAATACTTAACAGAAAAACTGTAAAAAGAATGCAGCAAGGGAATCCAAAGAGAGTTTAAACAAGAGTAGCACAGCTATAAAACAGCATCTTTCAAGACTCAAAAGGTCATTAACAGCACTACTTGAGGGGATGTGAGAGGGACTGGAGTTCAGTTACAGTATGCATACTTCACCTGTGTTTACAGTCAAAGAGTTGACTCTAATTAGCTGCCACTGTTTGGCAAATACATTTCAGTGCACTCAAAAAGACTCAAAATCTTAAGACATCATCGATTCCTGTTCACTGCTAACAGTTTAGAAAATTATGTCTCAATAGAAGGCTATCTTGAACCTCTTCACAAAAGGAATGTATTAGAAACAGAGCTAGGAATATTTGCTTTAATCAAGTCCAACCTCCTACCACCACTTATCTCCCTAACGGTAATCTGCAAGTGTTACCTAGTCTCAAAAAGCAGACCTCTACTGAACATATAGTCTTCTCGAAAGGCAGCAAGGATCAGTTGCTCAGCACTGACATACCATGATAACTAATACAGAGAACAGTGAGCTATTAAGAGGGTGAACATCAACTCAGTGCAAGCTATATAAAGACTTCTTTTCTGTCCACTCATAAACTAAGCTCAAGATCCTTTGAGCCTGACAGAACGCCAACAAATGCATTACAGAAATTGAATAATTAGGGGAAAAAAAATCAAATAAAAAGCTTACCTGAAGATGTCTGGATTGCACACATGCTCTGGATCCAGCGCTTCTCCCTGCATAAACTCATAGCACAGGCCATTGTTGAAAGTACAGTATAGCTGAGGTGCACAGCCGTGGGCCTGCAACACACGGAAACTCTTCACTTCCTCATCCCGATCTACTAGGAGCTCAGTCTTATTTCCATAGATCCGAACTAGAACAACATCATCTGTTATGTCACCCACGTAGCAGCCAATTAATTTATTGGTGATTCCATCAGTGAACAGCTGAAAAATAAAAATGCATAAGGAACTCAAATCTGTATCTTCAACACACAGAAAAAGAACGCAGGGTTATTATTTAGTTGACAAAAGTGATTATTATTTGAGCATTGACAAAAGAAATCCAAGATACAGGAAAAATCATAAAGAAAATTTCAAGGACTTCCACCAGCAACATAAGAAGACAAAAGAGGAAAAATGCAAAAACAAGCCATAGTGAACTACAGAAACATTATTTGTAAAAGGCAGTAAACAGAAAGCTCAATATTGTAAAATGATTTTCTACATAACCACTCTTAAACTGATGGATTTAAATGGCTGAAATCAAAGTCTCAACAAGGCAGCAAGTCTAAACCACTATGAGAACAGACATGAATATAGGCAGTACTAAAATAAAAACAAATTCAGTATTTGCTGAACAGTGCACAACTAGCCAAAGATAGCTCTGGAGTTCTACTCTTTTTAAAAATCAAAATTCAGGTCAGAAACAGTTCAAGATCAGTGGTTATCACGTTCCCGTTAGCCTTGAGGTTATACTGATTTAGAACAATTCCTAAAGTCACTGTGGCTCTTTTACAAGTTTGAGACAGTACTTAAAATTTAAGAACCTAGCCTCCAGCCTCAAGTATTATTCCAAATTTGATAGCTTCTGAAAAGACCCACTGTCCTCTCATTTTATTTCCTAACTTGTACATGCCATTTAAAAGATTTTAAAAAGCATTAAGTCCTTATCATTAAGATGTATGTAAACACAATTTTTATGCCCTGCAACTTACTAGACTTTGAGCAGTGTAGTCACTGATGCCTGAACATACTGAAGATGAAGCAAGTAACTTTCTATGAAAATATATAAGGGCATTAGTTGATCGTTATGTTTACATCCAACAATAACCTACTTGCTGCCTTTCAAATAACAATGCAAGTATGGATACTGCAAGCTCGCAGCTATGGAACAAGCAGGAGGGTGGGCCAAAAAAAAAAACCCCATACCTTTCTTTAAAGCTGCTTCTGCTTTCACATTTGATGACAAGACCTAATAGCCATTATACAGGCTGAACTCTTGCAGGTGCAACCTGACAAGCATAATACATCCCAAGTTATTGGGCTGCATGTACTCAGTTGTGTGTAGTGAAGCATTTGAAATCACACTCAATGCTTTCAAGAGCAAGGCAGCAGTTCTTAATCTCCTCCTACAACCCAGGACAGTTTTACATCTTGGAAAACAGACATCTGGCATTTCCAAGGTCTTTGCACTCTGTCAACTCAGCCTGAATGCTTAAGAACTTGCTAGAGGAGCACTACCCATTAACATTAACTCTAGCTCTTGGGTAAGTGATTGAAATACAAGCTATTAACATTCTCAGGTAACAAGCAACAGCAGAAGCAAGAAGCCAATGTTTTCCTAACTACTGAATAGTCTCCTGCAGTCTCAAGCATAAGCAAACAACTTTAAAGACAAGGTCGTCACAGCAACTGTAATTTATACTCAGGTATAGTTTTTTTTAGCATTTACAGTTGCCTCATCTCCCATTCTACTGCCCTCAAAACCCTAATTAAAACTTAAATAAACCCTCCCAACAAACCAGAAAACCTCCTTTCAGGACCTTGCAGGACAAGTGAACAGCAAGAAGTAGCTTCAAGCTGGTTAACATACAAAGCTAGACATACCTAATTTCATTTTGGATGGACATTCCACGAGTTTACCTTAAAATGTTTCTTTAGAAGAACTTTCATCAGTAATTTGCATTTAGTTAACTATTTTAGCATATGCTTTCTATTGCATTTCAAGACTTCATACTAAGCCTCAATATTTCATGAATAGTAGTTTTATTTTAAATACATATCAACAGGCCATTTCTCCACAGGCACCATCATTCCTCAGAACCATGGATGGTTTGGGTGAAGATTTTTTGTGGTGGGTTTTGGTTTGTTTTCTGCTATGTTTTTAAAGCAAAACACAAGTTAGAAACTTTTTCTTTTTTCCTCTCCAACAGGTAGTCTTCAGTTTGAAAAGTAGTGTCATTCAAACAAAACTGAGAGCTTATTTCCAAACCTCAGGGGTTTACAGAATCAAGAATTAAGAGCAATATTTTTTTAATTCCTAAAGAAAAAATTCTGGAGTTGTGCCAAGCCTCCTTTAGGAAAAGGTAAGACCTCCACAGTAGAATATGCTGTGTTTTAGCTGCCATGGCCTTGCTTTCCTTGGCACCTCTATGTGATGAGGTGAACAAACTCATTAATAAATGCACAAAAGGACTGGAGAAACTTTAGTTATGAACACAAATAGCAAGAAATAGACCAAGTTTTTGAGTAAGAATAATATTAACTCATTAAGAAAATATACAGAATAGCAGAAGTTACAAAAATGTTTTCTTAAACTGTTATAAACACTCAGTCTTGCAGAAGTATGTTCAAAAAAATCATATCTTTTGTCTACACAGGATACCCATGAATTGAAATAAACCTGCTTATAAAGTCTCCTCAATTAATTCAAAATTAAGATTTTACAATTTATGGACACATTTTGTTATCAGTTACTATTTTAATAAACCAGAATAGGAGACAAGTAATGACAAATCTTGCCTTAAGCAGTCTTCATAGCAACTGTTACAATGTTCATCAGTGCAACTAAAAAAAAACTACACTGCTTTGCTCCACTGATACTAGTTTCAAATTAAAAAGAATACAACTGCACTCTTAACACTATCCTATTCCTCTGCTTAACACTTATATAGACATTTTGTGTTTTCTCTGTATACATAAGCATATTGTTGCAACAATGCACTTGCTCTATTAAGAGAAGTATGATTTGCTTAACCAGCATTACCCAATTTGACCACGTAGTACTTTAGAGCATTTCAAGTATTGCTTAATCACAAATTACACATTTATAATGTATCCATTTATAACCGTCCTCCTCATAAGTGTGCTGTTGTAGAACTATTTAGATTGAAAGGGATCTCCTGTGATCATCTAACTCAAACTCCATGCTCAAATTGGGACAACTAGAACCAGCTGCCCAGGACTGTGTGCAGCAAATTCTCCAGAAATTCTGGAGACACTGTAACTCATCTGTACAACCTGTTGTAGTGTTTGACCACCCTCACAGTAAAAAGCAAGAGAATTTATCTTGTGTTCAAATGGAATTTCACATGTTTTATTTTCTGCCCATTGCCTTATACTGGGAGCTCATGTTCTTCATTTTCACCCATGAGGCAGTTATACATATTGTGTTAATATCCCTGCAAGTCTTCTTTTCTCCAGGCCAAACAATCCCTGCCTCTTCTCATATGAAAGGTGCTCCATTCCATCAGTCATCCTCACAGCTCTCTGCTAGACTTGCTCCAGTGAGCCTGCATCTTTCTCATACTGGAGAGCCAAGAACAGGACACAGCACTGTAATATGACAAATCAACACGGAAGTACCAATTCTCAGACATTTTAGCATAAAACCAGAAATAAATAATTGCACTTTGCAGAAGTAATTTGTGTTGAGCTGTTGATGCAGTTAAAAACTATTTTGTCTGCCACATCTGAATGAAAACTTCTGAAACGTAGCATTAGAAAAAGCTCTTATCTTGCCATTGCAAGGTGGAAAGAAAAGTGAAAGTTTTTAACTGGAAAGAATTGAAAATACTAAGTATAAAATTTACTACCTCCACTAAGAAATCAAAGCCTTTTGTCTTTACTGAATGGCAAACATAGCAAACAAAACTGTTGGTAAAAATTCGCAACCTACAACAGCATTACTTCAAACTACTTGAACTTGTGCTACAGTTTTCTACTTCTTTTAAAACAGTCATTTAGTAAAGTTTACCTCCTTCCTCTCCATACGAAAACCAAGCTATGAAAAAAAAAATACAGCTTTACAGTCATCAGAAATAGTAACACTATATTAAAAAAAAAACAAACAACAAAAAACCCACAGACCTTAAGTACCACTGATGCAAAGAAACAGTAAGAATTCTACTTGTTTTGCTGTTGTTCTGGCCACTGTACAGCTTCTGTCACACTGCACAAGCCTATTATCCCCTTAAAATAAGTCTCATTAGAGTTAATAAAGAGAAATCTACAAGGAAATTGGACTCCCTCAACTGATAATTTAGGAACTCTACTTCTTATTAGCATTTCTTTGTAACATGCTGCTACAGGTAATTATTTACACCCAGGAGCATTTTAGTTATTGCATCTTAAAAAGGTAGAAGAGTTTGCTTACTCTTCCAATAACGTTATTCAGAGTAGACAATTCCATCTAAGAAAATATTGAAGGTTTTCTATCAGTAAAAAAAAAAACAACCAACTTAATACTATATGATTCTACTCAGAACACATTTACTGGAGCATTTAATGACAGAATTTATAGAATCATATAGATTCTAGCTATCTATATATATTAAGGAAACCTGTAGAATTAAAGAATGCCTTGCCTGAAACATAACCTGAGGTGCAGTGGAGCAAAACAGGAGTTCTGTAACAAAAGCACTAGTTGACATGGGTACAACAATCAGTAAACTCCCAAGGTCATATGGAAGATGACAGAAGAATCTACAAAATGTTATGAAGAGCAGGGAGAAAATTCTGGAAAATACATCAAGAAATACAGGGAGCCAACAGAAGTCAAGTACACAACAACAAAAAAAAATCCATCAGCAAGATTCCTGTACTCTTGTAATCTGTAAAATTTTAATTACTGTGATACATATTTACTACATTGTAAGTACTTTCAAGTGAGCTGATGCAAAGCTGAAACTAAATTTCTGAAATGGTATTTATACTGGCCCACAATCCAGTCAAGAGAACTAGCTTGAAGTCAAAGCCTTCCAGCTCTTGGGAATAAATAAAAACTGCTTAAAGAAATGTAGATTGAAGGTAAGAAAGCTATGAATAAGCTTCAGTGACTTCAACGTGGTCTCAGAAAGCAGCACATGGTAGAAATAAGGCAGATCATGGGAATCCAGAAGAGCAGGAAAAAAACTCAACAGACATGAAGCATCTTTGATAAAAGTTTACACTAAACCCACTTTTATCAGCAATGATCAGGTTTTTAGATTGCTGAAAAGGGCGTGTGATGGATATATCCCCATCTCATAAGCAGGTGGTTCAAGAAGTTTCATCTCATTCTGTTGTTCCAAGTACTCAAAAGAATCAGAATAAAACTATGACCACATGCAACAAACACAAATAGGCAGAAGTAGTGTCACAAGGAAAAGCAGAAACCACTTTTTCATAGAAGACAGATAAAACCAGGCAGATTTCTTCCTTTTAGACTGTTATTACATGTGGAGGAGAAACATATAAAGTAGTATTGTACTGCTGTAGAAGCAGAACAGTGATATGAGCTTTCAGCATATATAAAGCAAGCACTCCCCTAATTCTGCTACTGAACTTCAGATTGCACATTAACATCTCCAGAAAGGAACAAACTTCTATACATGCTTTTGCAACGTTCAGAAAATTTCAAGTTTGTATTATAAGATGCAATTTCATTGTTTTCCAGAAAAGCAGAGCCTATACAGGCACATCCACAAGGATTTAACCTCTGGAAACAACACTAGTTACTTCTTCATCTCTTCTCTCTGTAGCTATTCATGAAAGAAGAATAAAATACTAGAAAACACAGGCCTTCGGTAAATTCTCATATATTCAGCAAGACTTAAAAGAAACATCACTCAAAGGTTTACAGGCTCTGAAGACATATCCTGTATATCACTCAGCAAGTCAAAGCCATTATCTACCAGTTTCGATAAGATGATGACAAAGGACTTGACTGACCACTTGGTGTTAAGTACTAAGTCTAGTAGGGAGTCAATGAGTTAACAGCATCCTTCTACAGTAACTCCGGCCATGGGCCACACTAGCAGTTTTCTACTGAACTCCTGGGATGCTCCACCATGACAGCAGAATGGAGAAAGCAATACTATCACTACCTATGCTATATGGCATCACTTTAAATATCTCTTCTTTTTTTTACTACCAAACTATCAAGTCTGCAGCTTCAAAGAACAACTGAGGTAGTTTTTACTACCATGTGAGGTGGGTTTTGCTTTGGGACAGGGTTTTGCAGGAGTTTTTTCCATTTGTTCTTTTTTTCTTAAAGATCTACTTGAAGTTTCACAACCTTCATGCTCTCAATGTAAATACCATTTAAAATTACATTCAATAGACTATTTTAAAGCACTACAGATGTGTCACCCCTTGCAAGGACTAGTGCTGATATAAATATGACAAGATGACAAACCCTCATGTCAAAAAAAAAAACTAAGAGAAATTATATATTTTTCATCTTGTTTCTGAAAAATTTTCTCCCACTAAGAACAGTCAGCATCAGGCAATTTGTTAAGATTTTTGAAGCAGTGAGTTGTTTTAGATCTTTCTACAGATTTAGTGATACTGATGAAAATAGATAAATTTTAAAAGCTAAAAGAAAAAAGTAGAATATTTTATTATAATTCAAATAATTACTTTGCTGCTCCTCTCCTTGGAAGGCTTTGACATAAAATGGCCATTTAGCAGTGGAGTTAAAAATCAGAAACTAAAGCAGCTTGGCTACCTTCCTTTCCAAAGTTCTGAGTCCACAGTATAAACTATACGTCATTACACAGCTAGAACCATGCCATGCCTAAGCAAATGTCAGTAGTCTGTAACTAGAACCGAAGTCATCGATACAAACACACCTATATTGTGCACAACTGGATACATCATCCACTGATGTGGCACATCTATTACATAAAATGTCACCAGAGTTGACGTTGCTGCCCCACCCTCTGATACCACAAAAAAATATTTACAAGGGATTATCAAAATTCATCAGAAACTTAGCAAAAACGAAGAAACTAACCCAGCCTTAAATGACACCTAGTATTGCCTGTATTTCCCACTGACTGTGACGCTGCATTCAAGGCACACCTGAAATAACAACTTTTCCACAACACAGCAGCAATGCAGCCCCTTCTGCAACTCCTGCCTTCACTCATCACTTTTCCATTTAGAGACATTAGCACTTCAAGATGTTTGTCTGTGAACTCATCCTTCCCCTCTACACAGTAACTACGTTCATGATTGCTTCATGAAGAGCACAATGTCCTCACAACAGCTAAGCAATAAAGATCTCTCTTGAAAAACCTAATGATAGAGATACAAAATAAAAAGTTCACTTACTAGCTTCCCAGAGACTAACATTTTCTGTTTCCATTCAAATAACGTCCCTGCTTTAAATCCTATACCCAGTCTGTTTAAACAAACAGAATAATTTTAACTAGTTCAGAAATCTGAACCTAATCACAGTTTGTTATGAAGAAAATACCAAAGCAAAGACATTAGATCAGCAGCCAGAAAATACTGCCTACTGATTGGAAGTAGGAAGGAAACCTACTGATTGGAAGTCAGGAAGAAAAAGCAAAAAAAGGGAGAAAAAGCTAACCTAGTATATTAAAAAAAAAGTTGGTGGGCAGGGAGGGTTGCTAGTGAAAGTACAACTCTTTATGAGCATGGCTCTGCTTCCTATGTTCACATTTCAAAGCTACAGGAACAATTTTTTTGCAAAAAATTATAAAATGCTGCAGTAGTAAAGTCACACAAAATAAAAAGACACATACAAGACAATACCAGAAGACAAATAAATTCAAAATATTTGGGCGGGGAAGAAACATATTAATTACACTTATCTGGAGGTGATGGAATATTGCAAGACTTGAGGGGGGAGGGGGACACAAGGAGGGGGAGGGTCACAGCAGTCTTGTTAAGAATTTGATCCCCTTTGCAAAACTTTTCCTTTTCTCCCCTCAGGTCTGGGCCAGGACACAATCGCTGTCTGATAGCATATATTATCATCTTAGATCTGTGAATGATTTTGCAGCAATTTTTTTTTTTCCCATACATAAGATATCATGCTGGTCTATCCAAACCACATTGTAAATTAACACTATTAAGCTTCTTCACCCATAAAAACAAGTAGTCTTTATTCTCAACATTCAAGATTACTACAGAATGGAAAGAAATACAGATTGTTTTTCTTGCACCACAACGTTACACTGCAGAGAAGTAATCATGGACTAACCTACTGAATTCGTCATTCTGACCGGACTTAAAAGACGTAGAATAGGTCATGGGATAAAAGAATCCTGAATCTGCACTTACTGACATGATAGTTAATCTTTCCGTCCTATAATCAAACACTGATTCACTCTTAAATATTAACACAAATGAATCCTCAGAAAGGAGGAAATAAAAAAATCCTGCAAGTGGGTAACAGATTCCAAATTGTGATTTGAATTTTCCATTAGGAAGGGTGATACAAACTCTTTGGCCAGTGAAGAGTTAATACAATTCAGTTCTTATATGTATATTTAATACAGAATTGCCCAGATTATAAAAACTAGAATGTCCACTGTCACAATTCAAGCTGCTCACTAACTCAAAACAGGGTCTAATTGAATTTTGAAAAGCATTTTTGTTTGTGAAATAAAACAGACCTGTTTCTCATGGTCACCACAGCCAGTTTCTGAATTTAGCAAGCAGTGAATTTTTGAAGCAGAACTCTGGAAGAGGGCTCTAGAGATCCTGCCCAACCTGAACTAATCTAAATTTTTATTATTAAAATTAGTTGTTACAGAATCACAAGTGACCACAAAATAGCACACACTTGTTTTAATGACATTGTTTTGTATTAATGTAAAGCAGAGAAAGCAAACCTCAAGAATTTAGGAGTTAGAAAATACAACAGTTCCATGCAGTTGGTAGTACATCCTCAAATGATAACTACATAAAATAGCCACATGAAGATCAGTGTTTAGACATGAAAATTTTGGTTTTCCTTATCGATGTAAAAACTTGAATCTTGAACATCGATACTGTTCTGTAGCGATACTTACACACAGCTTGAGACAGAGGAGATACATTACAGTAGAGCTCCTTGTAATTCAGTAAATAATTGACAATACTTAGATTCTATAGGCCTTCTAATAAATAATGGAATAAAATAATAATTTAAGCACTGAAGACCTAAATTGCTTTCATCTTCTGTCCTACACTTTTCTATGCTATGATGGAAAAAAAATTTAAAGTGCTATACTACTGATTTTAGATACTTATAAATCTTACTGAAAGTGAGGATTAAGCATTAAAATTTTCTAACTACACTGTATCAAAACTGTTTAGCTGACTAAACAATTTGACTCACAGCAGTAAACGTTCGCAAGATAATTAACTTTTTGAAGTCAAACTCTGGACCTTTGAGCTTCTTACTAATTGTTTTGACCCAAGAAGTATAAAGAGCGATGACAGCTAACAGCAGAGTTGAACAGAGGTAGTAATAGTTTGTTCCACCAATCAATGTTCTTTGTCTACTTTGCTATGATGCTGCTGTTTCAGATGAGTCAAGCATAGTTTCCATGCAATACCTGATTCTCATTTCCAATTCCCTCCTAAATATATGTCCCTCTTATGAGAGGACTCCAAGGTAGAACTTCTGTTGACTCCATCCTCCTAAAAACAGCCATCTTTCATTTCAGCATCTTAGTGTACGTGATGCATGTGTAACACACATCTAAGAGTGCAGGAGCAATGGTGGATTGTAAGTAGTTTCAAACCACACACATTCTCGCTTCTTACGTACACAGTGCAGTTTAAAAACAGACCAAAAAGTTATATAAAATGCCACTGGAGAGCTTCATGAATAGGATGTTCTTCTGCTGTTTAAAAGGAGTAAAAGTAAAAAAGAGTGAGTTCAAAAGTTTTAGTCTTTGTAACTTGGTTGAAACAAAGCTCAAGACAATTTTTAGACACAAACCTCTAAACACAGACAGTAGCCTATTACTTTACTATGGCATGACTAGTCAAATAAGTCCCTGTTCCACACCACCACACAAGTGGTACTGGTGGTTTTTGTTCTGTTAGTTGCTTCTTCCAAAGAGGGTGATGGAGGAAGTAGCTTTTTTTTTTTCTTAAACCCACTAGAACATTCCCAAAAGGTTAGAGTCACCCCCTCTTAATAAGAAAATGTTATCAATTTATTAACCTTCCTGTATGAAAGAAACAGGAATATTCTGTTAAGAAACATCCTCATCAGAGAACTGAAAGAACAAAGCTACTTTTAACTTCAGGTAAGCCTGCAAGGACCTGGGACTCAATGACCTTTATGAGTCCCTTCAAACTCAAGATATTCTATGACTTCATGGATTTGATGACCCTACATGTTCCCTCCAACTCAAGATGTTCTGTGACTTTATGGATTCAATGACCTTTACGGGTCCCTTCCAACTCAAGTTTATGAACTCTTAACAACCTTGTTTAGCATTATCTGCGATAAAGGTATTTTCATTGCATCCCAAGATATTCAGACTGTGATTACCTTACAGCTACAGCCCTCACAGAAATTACTTAGAAAAACCTCATTAGCTTTAGTTTCATACCAACTGGATTTGCATGCATTAAGTTTATCTACCTATAAAGAAATTTCAGAAAGTTTCAGGCAATTTATGTGCTAGTACCTCTATGTGCTTAGTTTTTTTTATTCGCATTAGTCTCAGCACCTGTCTTCAGAGAAAGATCACACAAGTAAGACTCTTAGACAGATTAATATATCTGATGAATAACGCAGTTAAAGAGCGTATAATAAAACACTCAACACAAGCTGCACCTGAAATGCTATTTTTGCCAGGTAAATTGACATTCGTAAGGGGACAGGTAAAGCATATTCTAGAAGCACAAAGGCAGCCAATCCTCAAGCAGATGACTCGTCATAAATATGAATGGTCGCTCACCTAGAGAATACCACAGACTAAGCAGCAATACTTCTGCATGCGGGTGAGTCTAAGAGAGGCAGCCAAGGGCGTTTATGGGGTCGATACTTAATCGAGATACCGCCAGCCCGAAACCAAACCCGGCAGAGGATCCAAGGCGTGTTATTTTGATTTATTTATGACACGAGACGGCGCAGGGCGAGCCCACTTGATGGGCTTCGTCGCCGATGGCGCGCAGGGGCGGGCCCGCCTCAGCCCGGTGCCCCGGCGGCCGTTACCTCAGCGGCCACCCCACGCTGCGCAGCGGCGGCGCGGGCAGCGCCACGGCGGCACCCAGCCGCCCCCTCCTCCTCCGCTACCCCCGGAGAGGAGGGAAGTCCCCCACCACTCTACGGACTCGCCCTGTTCGGCACAGATCCGGGGAGGGCGAAGCGCCCGAGGCTTTCCCTCTGCCCTCCCTCGTGCCCGCAGCCGCCCCCGGGCGTCGCGCGTGTGTCGGGGCCGCCGGAACAGAGCGCCCCTCCGCTACCGGGGGAAGCCAAGCTTCAGGGGGCAGGGCACGGGAAGAGGAAGAGGAAAAAGAGCGATGGGGCAGGAGGAGGACCGGGAGGGGGCAGGGGATGCTGCCGCGCCGACACGCCCCGCCGCCAGGCTGCCTAGCAAATGGGGCTCGGCGCAGGGGGCTGCGTTCGGAGAGCGAGGAAGGGAGGGGGGGAGGGGAAGGAAGGAAGCGAGGCGGCAGCTCCCCCGCACAATGGCTGCCCGCCCTCCCCCCTCTTCCTCCCTCTCTCCTTTCTCTCTCCTCGGGCCGCCGTAGCCCCCGCCGGGCAGCCGGGCGCAGGCCTTACGACGCGCCCGGCCTTCTTCGTACCTGCAGCGTCACCTCCTCGGGTCTCCAGTGGGGCCGCAGGCGGCGCAGGAGCTGCAGGGCGCCCTGGCGGTAACCGGGCCCCTCCTCGCTGACGGTGATGTCCAGCTTGGGCACCTCCGGGGAACCGGGCGGGACGTGGATGTAGTTGGACATGGCGGCGAGCGGGTGGACGGGACGGGACGGGAAGCGGCACGGAGCGGCAAGGCCGGGCAGCTCGGCAACGTCTCCTCCGCAGCGGAGCCGGCAACTGAGGGGGAAATTTCCACTTCGGCTCTCGATAAAGCGGCTCCACCTCCCCCCGGCAGCGGCGCGGAGCAGCCTGGGAGAGCGGGCGGGGCCCGGCCCGGCCCGGCGGCG
>WBNH01003748.1:217783-241248 GCA_013401255.1 Urocolius indicus
CCTCGCCCCGCGCTCCGCCTCGCCCCGCGCCTCTCACCTGCCCGCACGCCCCCCCCCACGTGCCTCAGCAGCCTCATCGGTGCCCGGCGCCCGCGGCCGCGGCCGCGACGTGATTCGCAAAAGCAAAAGCTCCCTGCGGCTGTAGAAGGGAAGCCGAGAAAGCGGCCAGTGCAGCAAAGCCGGTCTTCGCCGCCGCCCGTTCCGCGAGCGTGAAGGAATTGCGGCCGGCAGCTGGCCCGGCACCGCCCAGACAACCAGCGGGCAAATGACCGATTTTAATCTGGTTTATCTGCTGCGGGTTTTATCTTCAGGTTCTACACCAGCCTTCGTAACACCCGCTCTTGGTTTCCCCCGTTCCGCGGCTGGGTGTATACCTGCTGGCAACCTTGCTCCGCGTTCCCGTTTCAGCCAGTTGTAGTTAGCATTTGCGGTCCCTGAGGGCACCGAGAAAGCCGCCCGCTGCCCGCCCCCCGCCCCATTGTCATCCCTTTCATGAGCCCTGCAGATCAGTGACATTCTTCCCCCCTCCCTTATGCTGAAAACCTTGCTGCCTTGAAGTTATTTTTCAGATATTGAAGAGCATTTTACTAGTTAACAGAGAAAAGCCCCAAAGCGATCCAGTCTTTTTTTTTAGAAAGATTTTTTCTTCTACCCCTAAAGATTCCTGCAAGTTCCTGCCTCCTGTCACATGCTGTAATACTGAAGACTCAAGAAGTTCCTCATTATAAAGGAAATTTAAGTTAGTCTAAGGCACAAAAGCTACACAAACGGAGCAATGGACAGTCTCTTTCCTGAAGAACTGTTACTGTAAACAGAATCAGGTTAGAGGAAAAGGGCATAATTTACGCTCAAAATGAAAAATGCCATGAGAGAAACTGCTGGTTCTACAGGTTTAGTTCACATTAACTTCATACATGTTCCTCTCCAAAAGTGCAGTGCATTAGTAACCTCTACAGTGTGTCCTCTACAACCATTCACCTGGGAATTTCCCTCATCTTTTACCAAGAATTGCTGTTATCTTGTCACTGAAGGGTTTTTGCATGATTTGTGTAAGTGCATCATCACTTCTATTCCATATTATTTATTGAACACCTCTCCTTATCACAAAATTTCTTCTTCATTCACTCACCTGTATGCCTTTCCCCTCAGACGGGATTTCCATCTTAAACCTCTTTTCTCTCATTCCTCATGATCATTAATCTTATTGTTCTTTTCCACCTAAACTTTGGTTCAGGTTAAAAATCTTTAGAGCCAGGAATCTGTGAGAATTCAATAAACAAAATTTTGTTCTGTTTTAATGAAAATGTAATGTTTACGGGTTGATGTTGTTATTAATGTAAATACGTGATTCTGTATTAATGGCCTTTTTCTATCAAGGATTAAAAGTGCATATAGGGGTCTGAATCAAATTTCAGATGTCATCAAATTTCCAGATCTAAATGTTATAGTTTGAATACACTTCCCATGGGAACATGCCTTTAGCTGCCCTTCTATCAAATTTGTTCCCTAAAAAAAAATTGTTTCCAGTTTTATAAATCTTTTTCCTGTAGTTATGCATCTATCTTTTATATACACGTACTCACCACTGAAAATCTTCTTCCTCCATCTCACCAGACTGGACATACCCATTCCTTCCATTACCACACTCCACTTTTCTTCTTTCAAAGAAAGGACATTTTGAAAGTTAAATTCTTTTTTTTTTTAATTATTATTTGGAAAAAAAAAAAGTTTTCTTTAAACACGCTCACCTTTATACATTGTTCAGTCCCATAAGTGAGTATTACCCTAGTAGCATAATATCACTCTTATCTGATCAAGTGTGTGATACATGGTGCCCTCAGCTTCTGCTGAGGCAGTTTGGTAGATGATAAACTAAGGCTTATTTATGGATTAAGGGCAAAGTGACTTTTTAAAAAAAAAATAAAATATCAAAGGTTGAATGCTCCAGCTTCCGTATGTTAATTTCACAATGAACTAGTCTAGAGATTCAATCTTGCTAATGCTGTAATAGCATTCCCACCAGAAGCTTTCAGTTGTTAACTTTGAGAAGCCCAACTTACCCAAGTTTGATTAAATTTCTACAAGTTGGCTGTGATTATATTTTAAATTTGGGAATTAGGGGAACTAAGCTTCTGCGCACTAAATATTTATCAAATAGATGAAAGAACCAAGTACACTTAGGTAGCAGCACCTTCATCTTTCTGGTCAGGTATAAAGACACATTCTTTTTGCTTGTCCTGTTTTAAAATAGTTCAATAAAAGTTTTGACTAGCTACTCACCCTGTTTCCTTTTCTTTATACCTTTTGTTTCCTGTGAATATTTGCGGCATCCAAAATAAACCCAAGAAATCATCTTCTGAAGACTCTTAAATTTCCAAGAATAGTACTTTTTTCCTTTTTGAAAAAAACACATATTTTTCTTTTTCTTTCCCCTCTCCTGACACCTGAACCCTACAAACTGTGAAATTCATTAAGAGCTTTAGTATGTTCCTCATGGGTTACAAAATGTTCAGGTCAGCTGTAGACTTGTTCTTAGAAAGACCTTATGGTAGGTGAAGGGCTCAGGAATACAGAGAATGTGTTTTCTCTTGATGCCTGGTATACTACATTTAAGTCATACTAAGGCTGGCCATAAATGTACACAACACAGAGCTGAAGAAAACAGGTTGCTTCAGTTGTCTCCCATGCCTGCATTCTGACTATGTACAGCCCATCTGATCTGCTTATCCTCACTGTTCTGCCATTCTCTTTTCCATCTTCTGCTAGTCAGAAACCAGGTTGTGCGATTTCATGTATTCCTGCATTTTTCACCTTGGCTTTAGGTCAGTGCTGGATGCTTTATAAGCTCTTGGGAGAAGAAGAGAAGAGAAGAGAAGAGAAGAGAAGAGAAGAGAAGAGAAGAGAAGAGAAGAGAAGAGAAGAGAAGAGAAGAGAAGAGAAGAGAAGAGAAGAGAAGAGAAGAGAAGAGAAGAGAAGAGAAAAGCAGCATCAGGCTCAGAACCAGTTTTAACCTCCCAGGTGCAGTTCTCCTGGCTGCTTTCCAAACCCAGTAATTCAATAATTGCTTCAGAAGAACTCAGTGCTTAAACGTGACGGTAAATGGGAAATGTTCCCCTTCTAGCCATAATTAATTTTAATAACATTTTGTATAGCAGAGAGTCTCAAAATACTTTCTATTGTGCTAATCTCACAAACACAAAAACTGAGTCATCAGAAGGTTAAACCTGCCATTAGACCAGTCAGTCAGCAGGCCTGAAAATAATTGTTGACTTCCAGGCCAGTCCTTTGATTGCATACTTTCTTCAACGCCTTAAGGAATGTCATCTCTGTTGATTATCCAGCATGTATGATTTGTTTCACGACAAATCACATCTCAGTACACACAGTGTTAAACTGTAATTGAACACATTTATTTATTTATTTATTTATTTATTATATTGATTTTTTTTAAGTGCCTGATGCCCTAGCATCTATATTGATTTACCAGCAACAACTCTCAACACACAAAAATGATAGTTCTGTCATATGTTTAGTGTACTCTATAAACAGATTTCATTTTAATCTTGGTGAAGACTAGCTTGAAATAGATTATTTTATTAAAATCTTGTCAGTTTACAAATTTCTTTCAGATGGATACTGCTTGGTATGTTGTTGAAATGGTAAAATCCCCTCTCCTATGCAAACTGTTTGACAGAATAATAAGTTAGAGCTTTTCCAAGTTTATGTCGAAAGCTACATAGGATAGCAGAGTAAAAGCTTCAGTGCTCACTGCAGATTTAGGGCTTAATTTTCTAGTAGGATACCAATTAGTGATGCTCATTCCATGTGATAACATAGTTCCCAACTGTCAGACCCCTATTTTTTTTTTTTCAACAAGGGAGTGGTGCAATGCATAATGTAATGTGATAACAGCTGTGATTACTTGGTGGCTTCCAGCTTTTTCAGCTTTTTGGGATTTCACCTGGAAACCTCAGGCATTTCTAGTGGCAGTTACGACATGCATGCCAATAGACTTGGTTGCCTCTGAGGTCCCTTCAGGTGTGTTCCTTCTGTGCTGTCCCTGGCTCTGAGCCCATGAACTGTAGGCTGAACTGCCATAAGTAGTCATCTAGTCACATGTCCTGCAGGAAACCTAAGCAAACTAAGCAAAAACGCTTAAACATTCATGTTAATTAATCTCAGTGAAGAGACAAAACCTGATAAAACTTGCTTAAGTCAGTAGGACATGCTTATGCTTAAGCAGGTGCTAAATCAAAATGAATAGCTTAGCAAGGAATTCTGTAATTTCTCCCTGCTGGTGAGGCTACACTGTGCATTTGTTTAGGGCTATTTATAAAATGTTATAGCCGTTAGATTTTACGAAAGAAGAGAAAAATCTTCATGCTAATTACATGACTCAAAAATACACGTTAAATAAAGCAGCAGAAAATCATAATTGAGGCTGGTGTCTGCATTCATTTTGATAGACATATCTGTATTTTAAATTAGGATGAGTAATTACAAGTTGACTGATCCTTGACTAAACTTGAACTGTACACATGTCCAATAATTTACCATATCCTGATGTTTTTCTAAAGTGCAAAGAGTCTACTCAGGCAGCTTTAGGATGCTTTGCACGCAAGAATTAGTTTCATTTGCAGCAAAAGACTTTTGTATTTTCTAGAAATTTAAGCTTTTCTACCATTTCATTAACTGATTAAACATTCACCGGAAAAGAAGAAGAAAATTTACAAACCTCATCAATTTAAAACACACTCTGTGAATAAAGATAATATCAAATGCACATCCAAAAGTTATGCAAGCTTGTAAAAGATGCTGAGAACACTTTTTCTTTTTTTAAGGCATTATCAGAATGCCATTCTGTATTGTCTAGTGAAATCTCTAATCAATTTTATAGCACAAAATGTGTGTGGGGAGTTAGCTGAAGTAAATTAAAACCATTTAAAAATGTGTACAGAATTACCTTTAGAGATTGAAAGTATGGTTATCACATATAAATGACTGCCAATTCACATTCAACCTGAATCAATAACAAAAAAGGAAAGGCAAAGACAAGTGACAAAGAGGGGACATAAGATCGAGAAGGGGAAGGAAAGTGCAGGAAATTGTTGTAATTCTGTGTCAATGAGAGAAGAAATTACTAAAATGGTTTAAATGCCTTCCTCACAAAAATATAATTCCCAGAAAAATTCTTGATAGTTTCAAGAAGGCAAGAACTGAAAAAGAAAATCATAGAATTTATGCAGAAATTATGCTGCTTTCTTGTGCTTATATCTAGTTCCTTTACATCAAGTTGATGGATAACCAGGAGGACTCTGGAGCATCATCACCACCACACCCTTTTCATAAATCTTGGAGCCTGCATGCTGAGGCCTGTGCACCCAGAATGTTCCGACCTGGATGCTCTTTGGTGCCCCTATGTGCATCTTTTCTCTAAGCCTTACTTCCATCCTTGTTTGTAGCCTCTTTCCTAGAGAGTTAAGGTTAATGTGACCAGACTTTGTGTCTGTCCTCACATAATAACTTGAGGAATAACTTTAGAATTTCACTGGGACTTTAGATCCCAAAGATAGTTTGAAATCCTGCAACTGGGAATTACTGACAGGGGAAAACAATCCCCATTATTTCTCACCCAAATAAAGGCTAGTCAAGCTATCCATTCTCTTGCTGACAATGAAGTAACTTGTTTGGCTTTTGTCTCTGTATTTGCTGCTTCTCATCTGGGCAGAAGGAAAAAGTGCCTTCACTTTGGAAAATATTAAAATTTACTAGAATAACATAGTTTAGTAGCTTCTGCTCAGAATTTGCCTCTTTTTTTTCTTTATTTTGATCTCCCTGCTTTGTTTCCTGTGTAGTGTTCTCATACTTTGGTCCTTTCCTGCTGGTAGAGTGGAAGAAGGTAGCTCCTTAGTGAAAGTGTTCAATTGTGTTGAAGGAACAAGCAACAGCACCACAAATTCGTCCATGGGTCTGCAGTCATTTTCCAGAGCCTTTGTTTTTGTCTATAATAGAAATACTTCTTTCTGCTTGTCTGTTTGTTTGGTTGGTTTTTTTTTTCTCTGTCTTTTGGGTTTTGAAGGAGGTTGGTTTGGTTTTGATTTTAGCCAATTCCTATTTCCTTGTAGTCTTCTTCTTTTGTAATACACCAGCCTGGTTAAAATCAGTTACACCGGAGGAGCAGACCTTTGAGCAGCCTGTTCAGTTTCCATTATCATCACCAGGAAAACCACCGCCTGCTTCATTAGGAGCCAAATGAAATGAAACAGGCTATGGTCACATGAGCTTGGATTAAAGTTCAGAGCAGCAAGCTTTCGTCACCCCCTACTCAGTGATGGTGCAAATTCCACCCACTTCATGGGGTGCAGTGTCAAGCCGTGCTCTGAGAGACTATGAGAGTTCCCCCCCAGGGCAGGGGTGGCTCATCCCACCATCCCAGACAAAGAGAGGGCAGGCAGTGCTCAAAACTTGTCCTGGGAAGACATTAAGGCCCTCACATGCTCCAGGGTCTAGCAGCATAACACCAGATTCCATCCTAGCATGATTTGCTCTCAAGGAGGTAGGGGAGAATGAAATCTGACTTTCAGAGGGGCAGATTCATCTTTGTATTCTGAACCTACAAGCTGTAGGTCACCACACCATCTCGGGCTGCTTGTTTTCACTGTTGTTTATTTAATTATTTAACCTACAGATTTTATTTACTCCTGAGGTGTTGAATCTTAGGGGGCTTGCCAAAGAAGTACAGTGGGCCTAAGTGAAGAATGGCTCAGAACAGCCTGATATTTAATCATAGGCTGTAAATTTCTTCTACAGACTGCTACATGTGGGAAATTACTGAATTAGTCAACTTCATTTGTAGTTCTGTTAAGGGAGAGCTTGGAACATTAAATTACATTTCCAGTTTAGGGATAATAAAGAGATGTATTCCCACTGGAAAAGTAAAATAATAATACAGTAAGAAATTAATACAATGTAATAAAACAATAGCAAATATAGCAAGGGTAAAGAGACAAAATTTACCAAAGTCTGTCTTCCCATCCATGGGGCTGTAGAACTCGCCAGAGAAGCATAGAGGAGAGAAGGGGAGAATAATTTCTTCCCAGGCTCCTGCCAGCTTGGACAACAAGTAGTATGCGAAAAGGAGGGTAATCAAGGAAAAAAGCAGCAAGAGTTGCTACTACAAGAACATTGTGTCTCACTAGGACCTTCCAGTGCAAGTGGAATTCAGAGTTTATCAAAATACCTTGAAAGAGAACTGGAAGCTTGACTGCAGTGTAAGCAAACACACGTTCTTAATCATTACCAGCTTTCCTAAATTCTGTTTCTTTTTCATCTTGCCTTAAAAAGATTTTGGTTTGTGCAGCAGATTTAGCTCTGCATTCTTTACACTTGAAGATTTCTGATTTGATTGAATGTGTAAAGCTTTTAACATGTGAAAAGGAAAAAACATTCATTCAAGCTTCAACTCCCTCTCTCCAAAGCACCAGAGGTGAGGAGTAATGCCTCTGGTTCTCTCTCACACACTGGAATTTTGCATTTCTATGTCAGCTGGGCCTCTCTGCCTGCAATCCCTAAAGGCTGAGGTTCACCCAGAGTACAGCAGAAAATCTTTTGCAAGCAGCTTGCAACTGCAGCATTTTTGGTGGTTCACTGTAATCTATGTATCTTCTGCTTCAATGTTATTCTGAGATTTACATTTTTATCTTGACTTTGTTTCTAAGTGAACAGCATTTTTTGTTTAGAACATACTGTTTTCCCTGGTAGTACAATTGGCTGTGCTTTGAGTATGTCAGGAGCTTAGTCAGCTGTTACCGAGACTTGTTTTTCTTCTTTTTATCCCTTTCATCCAGTGAAAAAGTTTCCTGCTGCTCACCCTACTGATATTTGATATCCTGTCTCCAATTGATGTACGTCTTTGAAAGTTAAAGAACAGCACATCAATCAGCTCTGTTAATTATCACTTTTTAATTTTTTTTTTTTTTTTGCAGTGCATTGCAGGTTTATTTTGGAGGTGTTACTTCTCAGGGGAATAATTTTTTCTAACTCAACTCCCACTTCTTTATTTTTTTTTAAAAAATCACTTTCTTATGCTTTGCAACAATGTATTTATTTAATGGAGAGAATTAAAGGAATGCTTAGAGAAAGCAAAGCAGCCAGTCAGCAGCTTTTCTGAGTATCTGTTACAAGTAATATTGTAAGGCAGAAAAAGTAAGGTACTTGAGAGATTTTTTTTTAAGCTTCTGTTGAAATGGTTTATATTCTGACAGGTTTTCCTGATAATCATCTTTCTTCCTCTTCTTTTAAACTGAAATAATCTTTCTGGCACCACCATCTGCTACTTACATCAGAAAGAAACAGTGGTAAGCCATTACTACACAGTTACTACAGCCATCACTATATAGTTATTGATTATGTATCACTAAAATCCATGCTAAAAGCTGTCCACTGGTCTTTTTACGATGAGTAAATGACAAAAACATTTCCAAAACCTTATTCATTGAACACTGAACTCCCTCTTACCTTTACAAGTTTGTTTTTTTTTTTTTCCCCCAATGTCTTTGGGAACAGGAAGATTTAAGTGGCAGAAATGCCCAAGTATACAAAAGTAGAAATGCTGAAGGAAGGTTTGAAAGCTAGATTCCATGGATCCCAACGAATCCACCTACAATCACGTAGGTTAATTGCCCAGAATTATGTATTTATAAAAACATCTGCCATACTATTCATAGCTCCTTAGCAGTAGACAAGTGGAACTCATGAGATAGCTCTTTTGTGACAGTCACTTGTAGTTCAGTAAATCATTGTCTTACTTAGATTTGCTAAGTTGCATAAAGTCATTGGCTGAAGAGCAATTTCTATGTGATCCCTAAAGTGACACCAAGACCAGCTCTGCCACAGCCTCAATTAGAGCCTGTTTTACAAGCTGGTACCACACACGGAGCTGTGGTGAAGACAGTAGAATGAACCCTGACATCTCAACCTTTAGAACCTGTAATTGAAATATCTTTTTTTTAAAATCACCTTTAGAACTCTTTTGATGAATTTAAGGTCACAGCTTATTTGTAGTTCACTTTCTGCCAGTGAGGGATTTACTTTTCCTCCACCAAGGAGGAAAACTTTTCCACCAAGAAAAGTTCTCCTTAGTAATATGTGTACTTGAAAGTTGATGCAAGAAAACAAACCTCTGGCAAAAAAATATTTTTTTCCTACAAGATCTTCCTTGCTAACTCCTTTAGAAAACAAACTCTTTAATTGCTTCCAGAAATATTCTGGTTTTCAGCTCTTCCCTGGTATATTTCAACTTTCTATTTTTTATCTTTGTTGTGTTTCACATTCTTTCCTTTGCTATCTGTTTAAATCTGATCCTTATAATTCACTAGATAGTTTAATTTTAAAAGTGAGACTTCTCTTAGAAAGCAAAGCTCACAAATGAGAGGTTTTATCTGGCCAAAAGAGTCTGGCAAAATCTGAATTTCATATGGAAAGGACCATAGCGCAGAACAAAAATAGAAGAACGAAGCACACTTTTGATGCCATTGCTGAAAGCATAAATGAGATCAGAAAAAGGTTAGAAAATGAAATGTAATTAGTGCAGCATTTGTGGGTTTTTTTTAATCCTGTATCAGAAAACATAGTCTTAGTTTTAGGGAAGGAGAAAGGAAATTATGGAAAATCTGCATGACAGAGAAGCTTTGGCTCAAAGTTCAAGAAGCATCTGAAATAGGTGCAGACATAGCTGTGAAGATGCACTTGTATTGTTTTTGACTCAATTTTACAAAACTCTGAAGTAAATTCCAGTTTTAAATGAGCTAAAGATGTTTGTGTGTAGACACAAGGTGAGTGAAAGCAGTACAGGCATTTGAAAACCAATCTCTTTCCATAGACATAGCCCTTGGGAATCTTTTCAAAAAACTAATCATTACTTTTATGGCCTTTATCAGCAAAACATGGAATTCACTCCAATAAAATTTATGTTCAATGAATTTAGAATAAAATTAAAGAAAGGCATTTTTACCTGAGATAGACGTATGGAAAATAGTGCTTTGGGCAGTTCAGGTAAATTTTGTGGCTGTATAATTTTATGGCTGATAATAATACCTGCAGTTACTGCACATACCAAGTTAAGGATAATTAAGATAAGGGTAATTAAATCTTATTCTTGTAGGGTATAAACTAAATTGGCAAAAGTCAGGAGGGAATTTTTTCCTTCCAAACTTTATTGTTGCACTTTGTATAGTTTTAGGGAATGTTAGAATATGTTAATCTGTTGTTTTGGAAGCCCCTGGTTCTGAGATACTGCTGATAATAAAAGACTGGATCACTGATATTATCTGGCATCAGATTATTTTTCATGTCCTTGGTGGAAAATCACAAGTCGTGCAAACACACAAGCAGAAATTCACAATGAGAACAACGCATTGTGTATATGTTCAAAAGTATGTTCAAACATTAATGTTATTCATATTTAGCATACTTTTAATTTCTTAGCTTGGTGCTCTGTAAGAATTAGAACCTATTTCTACACTGAGTGCTTAGAAAACATGCTGCTGCATCTCAGCATGGAGATCCATGAGAAAGAAGGAATTCTGCTACTGAGCCTTTCTGCTGCTTTAATGAGCTTCCCAGCCCTTCATGGACTGCTGAGGAAATCCAGGTCCTCAGAGGGTTCTGCATAATTCTCATTGTTTTTTTCATACACAAGCTCTGCTGTGTATTAACTGGTGATGCAAGAGTAGCTACTGCTTTTAGTTTTTGTGTATGTTTTATGATTGAACTCTGATAGGGCATTATTCTTTTTTTGTAACTTGCCTGTTGGATAAATATATGCTTGTTAGAAAGGCAAAAGGGACTCTAGGATGTATCTGGCAAGATATTCCCAAAAGGGACTGCCTACAAATGCAGAGGTACATGAGATATACAAGCACTGTTGAGGCCTCATTTGAAGTACTGTTTACAATTCTGGTCCCATATATTAGAAGAAGAAACAGGTATGAATAAAGCATAACAGCATGATTAGGTACATGGAGAATCCCATTCTCTTGAAAGAGATCTGGAGCTTGGCTAGTTCTATCTAGTACATGAAAAGCTGAGAGTGGACCATCCATCACAAAAGTTTCTGGACACATCCTAAAGGCAAAAGATCTGTTTAAAACCCAATATCGGTATGCACAAAACAAGCATAAACTGAAACTGGAGTTGTAGTTGGAAATCTCTCACAATGCATGAAGGTTCTGAATCTGCTTTCAGACCTGAGCAATGGGGACAAGTAGTGTCTTTCAATCAAAAAAAACCCCAACAACAACAACCAAACCCAAGCATGGTTAAGTCACAAGAAACTTGCTAAGTGTGTCCTCTTTGATACTGAATAAAAAATAATAGGCTTTTTAACATTAGGTAGTATATTGTCTCTAAAAAAAAATACATTCCTGCACGTTCATTCTTATCAGAGAGAGAAGTGGAGAACAAGGGCTAATTAGCTGTAGTTTAAATTCAGCATCCCACTGTTTTCATCTTTGGCCATGTGGAATGAGAAGGGTTATGCATAAAAGCATAACACAGTCTACATTCAGCCCACTCCTACTTAACGAGTTTTGATACTTCCCTGTATCTGAGCATGTGGTTATAGGATGTGGCCAAAACAGAACTATTCTTTTTCCAGATTACTTTTCAGCTGCATCAACTTCAACTACTTGATTTTGCTTATCATAATTTAGGTAATGCCAGTTAACAAAGCTGTGAGGATTGCATTTTAGCATGTATCAAAGTACTTTTCAGTGACCGTGTGAAAAAATGTATACAGCGATCAAGAATAGAAAATGAAACTATGATTCATAACTGGTTTATGAGCTAAAGGTTCCTCTTCTTCTGGGTGCCATTCAATATCATAGTTTTGAATTGTAATTTTGTAACAGTGTGCGCTGATAATAAAGCCTCAGGTTGAGACTGGAAAAGATCATAGTTGCAACCTTTGTATCTGGAAGACCAAACAGTTACTTCATTGCTGCATGCAGATAACAAAAAACTATCTATAGACACAATTATCTAACAATCACTGATGAAAAAAAACTTGCAATATATTAATTACAAAGGATAGGCAAACATCTAAAATTACCTGGGGAGTCATTATCTATTCCACACTTTTTTATTAGTTCTCTTAGCTTGGTAACATCACTCCCAAAGAGATTTTGCCTCGGCCTTTTAGTTTTCACCCATCTTCAGTCTGCCTAAGGCATCAAGCTAAGTATTCCTGTCTCAGAGGAAAATCAGAGTACATGACAGTCAAACAAATCATATATGTGCATCTCAAACACTTAATAACATAAGCATTGGAATTACTGGCCATTGATAACAGGCTTCTAGCAGTTTCCCTCTAGGCCACTGACTCTACTTTTAGACTGTGAATAGTCTGACCACACCAACTACCAACCCTGCATCAGTCGCTACAGATTAATTGGAATAGGCAATCTGTGGCAAAGCTCATCTATTGTGGTAGTTCACAGAATCATACACATTATCTTACCTGAGTGACACCTAAAAAACAAACTAAACTCTACAAGTATGTTTTTATAACGCAAGAACTGACTTGGTAGCACAAGAAAAATGTTTCAAATGTTATCTGAGAGAGCTTGTGCTTTTTTAAACTTGAAAATCAATGCTATCAATCTGTTTCCCCACACATGAAAACAATAACAAGGTTAAAATAATATTAAGTCTGCCTTAATTTCAAAACAATCCTCCAAAATGAAGTGAAGGCTGATGAAGTGATTATCTGTTGACTTAAAGCACTGAAACTTACATTGTGCATTGAGATAACCTCTGGCATAAATGGAAAATCACTGAAAAGGAAGGCCATGGATAAAACATGGTACTACAGGTTAACTCTTTGAATTCAGAATCTGCGTGAGAATTAGGCCTTCAAAAATTCACAGAAATCGTGTCTTCACACAGATCACAGCTATGCTTTGCAATAAATTCTTCAATCTGTTGACCTTTGCAAAAATTACAGGGAGGCTTGTCTTTGCAAACCAATACCAATCTGGTTTGCCTTTCTTTGGTGAAGGGTTCAGAAGTCACAGCAAGAAAACCAGGGAAACCAGTAGGTTTTCATACTATTGAAAGTCATTTGTGAGACATCACAAGACTAGGAGCGTTAAAATTATAATACAAAATTATTTAATACATTTAAAAATGAGGATGAACTGAAATATTCTTATCTCTCCTTGCCTCATCGGGCTGTTAAAATTAGCCAAAGTAAATCTGCTTTCAGCCTTAAAGTTTAGTAATGGCAAGATAGCAGAGTTCTCTTATTCCAAGAGCCTATACTATAGGATAGAGCTCTTATGGAATAGCAATCACATACTTGTGTACATGAAAACACTTCCCAGCTACTGTAGAAAGGAATCTTTTGTTAATCCTTAAAAATACAGCAGTGTCCTTATTTTGTGTTAAATATATTTTAGTTCTAGCAGAATTTTCCCAGAAGATAGATGTTTTGGTGCTAGCTAATAGACTTCTTACTTTAGCTTCTGATTTAACAGCTTACCCTCCTCAGGGCACCGAACACATCAACACAATCAGACTAGGTCCAACTGCTTTACTAGCTTGTATCCACCCTCCTCCATAACTCTCCTTCACAAACCCTTCCACTTTTCTCCTGTCTTTAACTGTCATCATCCAAGATAAGCACTAAAATGCCACAGTTGTATAGCTTTTGTGAAAACAGGTAAGTGGAGAGAAAACTCAACTCTGCAACTTCTGCCCCACCCCAGGCAAGAAGCTAGGCATAGGCTCAGGTCACTGCCCTTGCTCCTTAGACCTTGCCTGAAAGCTGCTTCCAGCTTTACAGATCACGGCCTTGCCTTGCTGCCTAGTCTTGACTTTCAACCTTGTTATTAGAGACTTGATTGCTAATTACCAGGTTGTTAACTGAACTCTGTTACCATCACTGGACCTGCTCAGCTCTTCTTGATTGGGTGCTGTGGGTGATGTCATTGCCCTTACCTGATGGCACCTTTAGCTCCCAGCTTGCCTAATTAAGGTCTATATTTAATGTTCATGCACTGAAAGTTGCTCATCTATTTTATAGAATTATTATGTATAATTAAGCATTGCATTTAGCATATATATCTCAAGTTGTGCTGTCATAGTAATCTTTGCTAAAAAAAATCAAAGCAGTACCTCTCCCAGCTGCTATCAAGACAGTCCAAGCTGACAATCATAATTGTCCTGTACATAAAAGCAGACAAAGGCAGAACGAGCCAGGTGAATGAGAATTTTTATACTTTGAAGGCAGTTTTAAGATGCTGTCCTCATATTTCAAAAACCCTATAAAGTGCTGTTAACAGGGTCAAATGCAGCATTGAACACAACTCTTGTCAGGAATGAATTAAGATAACACTTAAAGAACAAGTATGGGTGACAATACTTTAGTTACACAGGTTTCATTCAATTTTACTTGTAAGGTGGTAAGTAGTGTATATAAAGATTTTGTTTCAATGGCTAGTAACCAACTGTATTAATTATAGTTGGATAATAGAGAATGGATCAGTATTGAGATCACCCATCTTCTCTTTTTTCCACTGTACGTTATTCAGTTCTATCAATCCACAACTATATATAAATTAGGATTTTTTTTAAAGTGTGTTTTGTGGTGCTCCAGTTATCCTGTAGGTGTCAAATTTTTATGCTTTTCTCCATGAATGGATAATTCCTTCTGATCTCAGATGAATCTCATCAATGTTTTCAGGAGTCATGATAGGACTAAGAAAAAGATTTGCTTGATTGCTTTGAAAACCCATCAGCCACGTATAAGATGATTGTTTTCTATTTTAGACTTCTGTGTGGCTTCCTATACAGCATTAAGATTTTATCACTAAACTCCCTTGTGCAGAGCCTCAAATCCTGTAGCAGCAGAGCAGCAGCACAGCTCTCTTGCCACACCGTTCAACACACATTCTCAGTAGAAAACACAAAATTAACTTGGGAACTTCTAGTGGGGGCTCCCTGCCCTCTTTCCCCCCCACCCCAGCTTTCTCTAGATGATAGTTTCTTCCAGTTGTTCATCTTTTTCCCTAGCCCTATGCACCTGGAGGGAGAGTTTTTCTAATTATCTTGTGAAGCTCTCAATCTCATAGCAATCACAGTTTCCCTTACTTTATTCTCATGATGTGCCATGACCACTTTGTTAAGCTGAGCCTGACCGACATTTTCTGCAGCAGCATATCATTTTTACAACAAATTGACTGCTGATGGAAAGTGAATTATAAAGATACTCCTTCTGGTGTATAGTTTAAGCTTCTATCTTTACCGGCCTGCATTAGGAGCCTAGTTTTTCAGCTTCCTATGTACTCAAGGGAAGAGACAGAATTCAGATCATGAGCCCCTTCTGTCTCCTTTGGTTCTGCATGATGTTAATCTTAAAAAATGGGGGTCCCTCTTGTTTTGACAGTCAACAAGTATCACTATGTAGACACAAGCTACTTTTTAAAGAAGCTGAATTAAGCTGAAAAAAAAAAAATCTGTGGCTTGCTTCGTTACCATGTTGTTAATGTTTACAGATTAAGAACTTTAATAACTGACATCATCATGTCTATTCCAAATGAAACACAAGTGAAATCATCACATGCTTATTACGAACTGCATTCACACCATGTTTTAGAATACAATGATTTATTGTTCTGATTGTAATCCAATTTAATCTCTTTAATGCACCAGGAAATAACTTGCATATCTCATGAAGGACCTTGAAGACTACTCTATAGATAGTTCATGCAGAGTTACTATCCTTAAAATAGTCTCCTCCGAGACACAGACTGTCTTACTGAGCAGAGTTTTGCTGTCTGTGCCGTGGCTGTTGACTGTTGCCGACAGAAGGAAGACCCGGGCACTCAATATGAGTGATCAACGAGCTTCGTTTATTAATCGTGCTTACCCAATATTTATACTCTAGTTAATTAACTCATACATAGTGCAAAGCTGAGCTCCTAATTGGTGCATGTACAAAGGATCAGTCCCTCCCGCTTTTCCCATGCTTTTCTTACTGCAAAAACAACCTGTTATTGTATAATTGCAACAGTCAAAGATAGTGTGGCCTTGCCTCCCCAGCAGCTACACCAGCTGTGTGCTATGATTAACACATTCCTCCTCAGTCAGCTGCAAAACATCTAGGTGCTCATGCAACCATTTTCCCACAGTTGACAAGACTGACTACAAGGACCATAGCTTTAATAAGCATTAACCTACTTCAAAATTTCACGATCATCATCTTTGATCCTGACAAAGGATCAAATGTTAAGCAGAACAAACGAGTAAACTTAATGCTTTTAATAACTGTGTAAGTCTAATACGTATTACAATTTCATTTGTTTCCATCTTTAAAAGGAAGATGGGCAGAAATGTTGAGTGTCACTGACGGACTGATTATCTTTTAATTATATAAATACCACTGCTGACAATTACACTCAATTAAATTATTAACTAGCTGTTGACTAATTAACCAGGGCTTTGTAAGTATGAAGCACTGAATAGATCCTATTATTGCACTGCTTGTAACTAAGTATCTTTGCTAGAGCATGTGTACATGGGATTTTACTGCAATCTCTGTGAACTGATATTCCAATTATGCCATTGCCACTCATTGCTCATAAACACACAAAGTCATATGCAATGCTATTTCCCTCACCAAACTGTAAGAAAGATAAATGTTATCAAATTACTAGCTGAGAACATGACATCAGATTCAGTTGTTTGATTCCCCCAGTAGGTAATTGTGTACATTCTGATGTTAGTGAATATTTATTTTATGCAGTTTAAGCCTGTATGGAAATTGAGACCTTCATACAGCAATAGCAGCATGAAACGGAATATTTTAATGGTGCTCTGTTCTTATGAACTGTTTGATAAGAACCAAATCCCAAACTGCTGAAGTCAACAGAAGATTGACTGAGTACACTGTTGCAAAGATGTCACATTCAAAAGTACTGAGATCTCTTTTCCAAAGGAAATACTTCCATTTGTTACCCAGAAAACAAGTGTACAATAAACAATTCAGAAATAAAATGTTAGGGCTAAGACATATTGGGTCTTTTTTTTACCCTCTTAATGTAAGCTTTGAGAATAATTCTTAGCTTCTATTTTTCCTCAAAGGCCAACAGATTTTATTTAATTCACAAGATCTGCATGGAAATAACACTTCAGAAAGTCATTTGGATGAAAGAGTTTTCATTGCATAAGCTTTTTAAAAATACATATTCTAGGATAGTAGCACATTTTATATGAATCTTGACTATCCATTGTATCACCAGTACAGTATTTGAATTTTCTGATAATGTTTAACTTGAAAAATTAATTCCAAAATATGTCTCCAAATAGGTTTTGTATTCAGTTTCTATATAAAAGGATAGAATAGGCTATCTTAGTATCTATCACCACAGTCCGCTCAACTTTGTTCCATTAGTTTAGGAATGCCTTTGAAGAGATTTAGGACTGAAGTATACCACCCGTGTATACCATTACTCCTATCACATACTTTAATTCCATCAGGGAAATCACTTACTATGATCATCTGATTATTACATAACAGTCACAGCATCAAGATTAAAAAGCATTATTGAGAGATGCAGCTTTAAGCACAGTGGGATAAAGTTAGGAAAACTGAGTCTGTAAGATCCTCCCCAAGTAACTGTGAGTCAAAATTAAGCTTTTTGTCTCAAGTACTAGTTAGCCACCATTTGTTGGCTGCTTTTCACAGCCTCTGCAGCTGTCTCCAGGCTGTCTCCTGAGTGCATGGCCAGGGAGAGAGGGAAGAAGCTGCCCCAACAGTGAGGTGACATCGTGGAGGACAGCTGTCTGCGTACAGTAACCCTCCTGCTTCATGTAACACACATCTTTGCAATGCCATGGGCCTTAAGATTGTTCTCACTCCTAGGTTAGCAGGAAATGCAGTCTCAGTGAGGGAAGTACAGATTCTAAGTGCTCCCAATAACTTATGATTACAGGTGATTCAAAACCACCCATCTGATAATTTGCTGAATCACAACTTTTCTATTAGTCACGTCTACATATTTTGAGTTTTAATTTGTCATGCTCAGATTTTCATCCTTTCCTTATCAAACCTGCTATTTAAGAGATATTTATGGTAGCAGGAATTTGTTCATGTAGATAGTAAGGCATGAATATTGCTCTTGATCTTCTGTTTGAACAAGCTAACTACAATGAGCTGCTTTAGTGCAAATCAGAACCTCAGTAATAAAGTCTAGCTCCTACCAGGTCTTCATAATAGAATCTCTCTCTCCATTTCAGTGAGAGAGTTTCACCTTACTGATTCTATTGCAGTAGGATTTCACTCCCTGTCTTTTGATGTAACAAAAGGGATTAGGTGTTGCAAGGCAAATATATACAGACAACAACAGCTGGGAGTGATCAGGATTTTGCCCCACCTAAAGTGTTGTAGTGGGCACATAGCATAGCATACAGTCTGAGCAGAAGTTTGGGTAGTTTTGTTTTTTGTTGGTTTTGTTTGTTTGTTTAATAAGATGAAGGGGTCCTTCACCCAAGACATGTACATCTATCTATATCTCATTCTTGATGTGGACATGTACATCTATCTGTCTATATCTCATTCTTGGTGTAGGATCTCTCTAGGCAATACTAAAAATACTTTTTGGATTGGTGTCCTGTAGATTTCAGCCAAATTGCTTTGAGACGTGCATGTTTACAAATAAATACTGGGAAACCAAAAACTGGCACTGCAGAATTTTCTTTGTTGCTATCAGTTGTCAAAGACTCCTGTTTATCACAGTAACTGCAGTAGAAATGGAGCCAGTATCTTCTGTGAATGCTACCAAAGGCAGATAATAAAAGTCTCTTTGGTGCATTTCAACAAATTTAAAAACACCCAAACCACTTTTTCATTCATTTATGTTTGTATCAGCTCACTGTACCCTCCTATGGCTAAGACAGCCCACCACATCTGAGATCATGTTGTAACCTGACAAAAGCCTAGACTACCACCTTCTAATCTATATCTTGAAGAAGACTAGCAAACAAATACAAGTTTCTAAGGGAATGGCTCTCCTTCGGAGTACCATTTTCTAAACTAAGAGTTCAACATGTATGTCTATCAGAACAAAAACACGTTGGAAATCCAAGCACACATAGAGCTAGCATTTGAGCAGGGAACAAAACACTTGTTATACTTACAACTCAGAAAGAAGGGATATATGGATCTTTATGTTTAGATGATACAATTTCCCAGCTTCCTACTATTTTTATGACACATTCTTCAACGTGCCTTTGATACTGTAATTTGCAGTATTCATGGTTTGCACAGTTCTGGTACAATGCCATCTAATACATGACAATACCTGCTCAGATAAGGTAACACTGTTCTTTAGGCCTATCATACTTTTTGTCTTGCTGTAACTTGACTTCTGTTGTCACAACCTGCTAAAACATCACTAGCAGGCTCAGTAAGAAACAAAGGGAACACTGAAGTGCAGAGTCAGGTGTCATTTTTTTCCTTATGATGAAAATACACCTCAATATCTTCTGTGTACTTCTGGCATCCATATAACTGAAAAAGTATATACTACAGCTTTAGTTTCAAGAATATCCACTACATTAAACATCATTTGTTTAAAACAGAGGGAAATCTGATGCCTCAGTTTCTATACTCTAGAGCTTTGACCAAACTTTCAGCTGAGTCCATTCTACCTTTCACTTTTCCTAAGTCCCTGCTGGCTCTAGAGAACTAGAATACTAATTGGCATGAAATAGACAAAGTAACACGGTAATTTATAGAAAGACAGGTCTCATGCTGCCAGTATAGAAAGTCCTCAGCCCTAAGACAGGTATAATACACTAAGCAGGTCTCTTAGTGCATTACATCATACCCAATTGATCTTTCTAAGCATCTAAACCCATTTTGAACTGGTTCTACAAAACAAATGTTTTCTCATTTCTAGTCCTTCGATTGCTAAAAATCTGTCATTGAAATGCTGGATTCTCAGACGATAATTGTTTTGAGAATGTAATATGTATTGTATTAATCCTGCCATTTCATAATCCCAGAAGTAGGGAGATGTCCACTAGGCAAGACTAGTAAAGCTTCCCTGGAACTTTATTTCCTATTTGAGATATTCCACTTCAAGGAAAAATACAGCCTGTTCAGAAAGTCTTCAGAAGAAATTAAAAAGAATATTCAGAAACATGAGGAAACATCTAGGAAGAAAGAATAGGAAAATTAAGAGTTACTTATTTAAAATAAGTTTTAAAAATAGTTAGATGCTAAGTCTGTTAAAAAAAAAACCATGAAATTCTTTGCACGAAGAGAACAGTTCTTCCTTCTCTTATGAGAGGTGTCAACAAGTGAAATAAGTTTTTAAGCTTAAAATAAAAAGCAGGTTTTTTTTTCCCCAAAGCAGGTGGTTGACCTGGGAATCCTAGTGGCCCATATGCTAGAAATTAAACCAGCCAAAAAAGAGAAAAAAATTACCTAAAAGGATATGTACCAGTTATTACCAGTTTAACCCAGTAAGAGTCTTCCAATATTTTTAAAGCAATAATCTGTTCTCTAGGTTCAGTGGGTAAGACACCAAGAGATTTATATTTCATTACCCACCACCACTGCATTTTTTTGGTAAAGGTTTGAGAATAAACAACATTGCAGTGGTTTGTCGGGGAAGACTAGAGATGTCTTTTGTCTGGGAAGACTACAGAGGTCTAACACTCAAGAGTGCTGCAGGTTTACAGGAACTTGCCTGGCAGCAAGCATCTAGTACAATGCTGGAATTGTTTAAGAGTTGTGCCCAACTGTAGCTATCCCATGTCACAGAGCAGTCCATTTAGTCAGGTATTCACTGTACTAAATGGCCATTAGTCAGGCAAATTGTCCAGTCTTTGTCAAACAGTGAAGAGCTCCAGAGTCTTTGTGTTCAGTCACTGGAGAGGCATTTATGAAGACCTTGGCATCACAAACATGTTTGGTAGAGCCACCTGTCTTATCTCCAAAGAGATAGAACTAAACTATATTTGTGCCCTTTTGCTTATATTATACAAGGCAGCTCTTTTGTTCAACAGGAAATTCTTCCAAATGAATTTTTGTTCAAAGATTCATGTCTTATAAGCTGAAAAAAAAAAAATCTACTTATCACAAGACATGCTGTAAAATTGCAGTAGTAATTCCCTAGTAATTGTTGCATTGTAATGTAGCTGACAAAAGAAGCAAATAAATAGGTGTTTTGCCAGGGAAAAAAAAAAAAAAAACCAAAACCCAACAAAATTTACTTTTACATTGTTTCTACTTGTTTGTAGTCAAGAATTTATTTTACACTCCCTAAACCTTGGGCTATAAAGCAGCGTACCACTAAGAAATGAAAGCCAAACTATGCTGTATCTAACATGAGCAGTACTGATTTTTTTTTTGTAGTCTCATCTTCTGATCGTAGTTGTATACTTAGACAGTTATGTTAACAAGTAATGCAGTAGATCATCAAGTAATGGAACGACGGCTCATCTTTAGGGTCACAGTGCTGAGGACCTAGCACTCACACTATATGCAACTCAAGGAATTTAGTTTCATACTAGCTCTTAATTTGTTACCACAGCACAAAAGCTTTTAAACATCTTGAAGTATTTAGTGTATTGTAAGCACATGATTTTCAGTTCAGTGTTATGCAAATGAATTCTGCTCAGTTCATGTGCTCTGTAACTGCTCAATTATGTCAGCCAAATTACTTAAGGTATCAGGAGATTCCATGAAAAAAAACATGTTTCTGGTCTAAACGAAAACCCTAATGTTCGTAACATGCTTGCTGCTTTTGTTTCTTGTCCTGGATCCTTGCTCTTTATTGCTATCCTGCCTTGAGAGCAGCCTTGTGCCAGTACTCCACTCACAGGATGACTGGGGCAGAAACATGCATCTTATCCTATTTAAAATTTACTTGGATATGATGAATACTAGCAATAGGATTAACTGTCGAGAAGATAATTTCAAAATAAGCTAAAGAGAGGAAGTGATCTATTAGATTAAATGCAGCTAGCTGGAGGACAAATAGCCAAAGACTTTCTATACATTAATATGCTATGCCACACAGTACTGTTAGAGATGGCATAGTTCCACCTTCACCAGCTGCAGAAGGGAAACCCAAGTCTCTCACAGAAATCCAACCACCAATGGCAAGTGACTCTGTTTTCATTCACATGGATTGTGTTTTCAGTATCACGTTCCAGCCCACAACATTATTAGGTTTTTTGTGGGTTTTTTTGGTGTTTTTTTTTTTTTTTTTTTTAAGATTAGAAAGAAGGAAAACAATCCAACCAGATCTATTATTTGGCTCAACATCGGGGCATCGGGGGACAGCTTAATCAAGAGCTATTCTACAGCTCTGTTCACAATGACAACTCTTGACCTACAGATTCTCACACAGCCTGGTTTCATGCTCCCCTGCCCCACGGTAGACAACACACTTGCTTTGCCCCAAGATTCAACGGTACTACTTCCTAAACAAAGAACTTTTCACGCATAAAAAAAAAAGTCAAAATCTGGCTACAAGAACTGTATCAAATACTATTTCTGAGAACTAAATTCCATTTAATCTATTAATAATCCCTCAAACAACGCAGATATTTTTATTGCTTAAGAAAAAACCCACAAACCCATAGGGATCCGGTCTAAAACCTTTAAAGGACTCTCCCACCAAGGTGCCTGGAGATGCACACGTTCTACACATCCTCTTTAACGGGCCCTCAAACCCGAGGCTCCATCCAGTCCTTCCTCGAGAAGGGCTGGAGGCAGCGCCGGCCCGAGCCGTGGGAGCCGCTGGCGGCGATCACCCAGCGGGCCACCGAGGCAGAGCCTCCCCGGCGACCAAGGATCCGGAAGGGCCCAGCTCCCGGCCCCGTAGAGCCGCAGACGCAAAGACGGACAGGGGATGAGGCGCGGCGCTGGAGGCAAACCCGGCCCGGGCCGGCTCCGTCCCACCGTTGCCTCGGGCCGCCCGCGGCCGGCGCCGCAGCCCCGGGCATCGATGACTCGGCGCTCAAGCACCCTGACTTCCCTTCGAAGCGCCGCCGCAGCGCTAGCGCGGAACCTATCGAGAAGTCGGCGCTCGACTTCCAGCGGCACCTCGGTGTCCGCGGCGCCATCTTGGCGCCGAGGCGGGGCGATCCCGGCAGGGGCGAGGTGCGCGGCGGAGCGCCACAGGGCCGCGCCACCGGCGGGAGAGGGTGGGAAGCCACCCACGCCTCACACCCCCTCGGCCGGCCGCTGACGGGGGAAGGGGGGGGGGTAACCCGGTAAGTAGCGCATGCGCTCAACCGCCGACCCCTCCCAGCCGGGTCGCGTCACGGCGCGCGTGCCTCGCCGCCGCTTGCGGCGCCGGGTGCGGGCGGTGGCGCCGGGCATGGGCAGGCAGCTGCGGACCGTTGCCCGCTGTGGCGCATGCGCGCCCGCTTCTCAGCCCCCCCCC
>WBNH01003748.1:241532-327326 GCA_013401255.1 Urocolius indicus
TGGCCGGCCGGGCGCGCGGCGGTGACAGGTGCCGGCGCGGTCACGTCCGCCGCCGCGGAGCGCTGCCTGCGGAGGCCGCCGGCCGCGCGCCCCCGACACCTTCTGTGCGCCGGGCTCCAGCCGCGGAGCCGTGCTGTGGGCGGCAGCCTTCTGCGCGGGGAGGGCAGGCGGGCGAGCCGGCCCTGGCCATGGCCAGGTGGGCAAGGGCGCTGCGGAAATGGCAAGGAGCATCCTGAGCCCGTATCTACAGGGGTGTTTCTGAAGCAGCTTCATGGTTTACCCTTGGGTGCGATTTTTTTTTGCTGACAACCGAATAGAATTTGAATGGCGTTTGAGAAATACCCTGCTCGTTTTCAGCCTGTCTTGGCTGAAGGCCGTTAATGAACGGCTCCTGCTGATATGTCAGACAAATGGAATCCATTTCAGGATTCGATCGATTCGTAAGCAGGATGGAAAAAACAGTAAAAGCATGTTTTAGTCGTTAATATCTCTGAATATATGAAGTGTGGAGTGGTTGTACAGGCTTCACTTTTAAGGCCAATATTCACATTTCTATTTAAAGATTTTGAAATACATATTTCCGAAGAGGATTTTTATTGGGGAAAAAATACTAAATATTGCATACATATTTAAACCAATTTATTGCACCAAAAGTATCTAACCTCAACCTTCTTTACAGTCACATTGCCAGCAGACAATATATAGGACGTTTCTCAGGAAGCGATTGTAAAATAAGCTGATGTGATCCTTCTGGTTTATGATTCATTATTTCCGATATGAATAACATAAGACATTTCAGTAACATTCCATGGATTCATAAATCATAGTCTCAGAAAAATGTGTTTAAAAATGGAACGCTGCGTGAATGCATGCTTGTTCCACAAATAGTTACAGGGAATACTGGGATTAAGGTAGGAAGGCAGAGTGTCTTTCTAGAACAGTATAAATTGAAAATAATACTAACATCAAAATAGATTTTGAGTCTTGATTTGGTTTGGTGCTTAAAAATGTGTTTGACATGAGGCACTAAGAGCATTGCTTAGTAAGACAGTAAGTTGGAAACAAAATAAAAGTTTATTTCTCTCCTGCTTTTTAATGGAGCTGAAATGGTACATGGTTCTATTTTATTACAAGAATGATGATCATTTCACTTAATATTTCAGTATTTGTTTTCCTAGTTTTCATCAGTCAGCTTTTAATTTATAACCATTTCTTTTGTAATTTTAAATTTGATTAATAGGCAGCCAACAGCAGTTTGGTGCATGCTACTAAGAGACCAGGGAAAACAGGAATAGGAAATGGAGTTCTCTGATGAGTTTAATTTGGCCTGCTTTTATGGTGCCTTGAGGAGAAATGGCTGTCCTCTACCGGTGGTCACTGGTTCCCAGCTGTGCCCTGTCTGTGCACACCACACTGAGTAACTGCGTAGAAAAATAGATTTGGAAATTCATCCATTTAAAGACTAGCTTAGCAAATAAGGAAAACAAAATTCTTGAGAAAGGTGAATTTGCTTAGGTGGGTTAATGTGCAGTTGTTTCATGAATGCCTTGGCACAAATAAGGCTGAAGAAATACGTGGATGGGGCCTCGGTTTTAGGACTTGGGCTTTGCTAGTGTATACAGTCTGGAGCAAAGGAGCACAATTTCTTCAATAATTTTGTTTCTAAATTTGTGCAGAGAACAGCAGTGTAGCATTTGATTGTCTTTACTGGTTTTAATGACAGCATGACTACTGGAGAAGATCAGTAACAGTGGCCTGAGGCTCCAAGGGAACTAATTGACTCCCTAGATAGCATGTAAAAATAGCTTGGGTGGAGCTCTGCACTGTTGCAGCTTAAAAGTAGCGTCAGTATCACTTTATACTGCTTTTTGTCATGAACACGTATTCTAAGGGACAGTCCTTTTAGTTTTCTGTGTGCGCATAGGCTGCATCTGCCTTTTGATAGCTAGATGATTTTTTTACACCGAGACTGCGTAGTCTTGTGTTTTCATACCACTCTGGCTTTTAACTTTAAAGCGTACTTTGTAGTAACTTCTTTTTGAAAAGCATTACTGTTCATTGAATCAAATAGACAGCCCCACCTATTTTTTTTTAATTTCTTTGGTCACAGATGCTGTACAGAGTTCTGTTGACTGAGGTACATACGCTTATATAGACAGAGCTGCAGATGTACTCACAGTCGAGTTCTGCAGTGCTTTGGGCTTTTGAAATTAACTGGATGTACTTATGCAAGTGCAGAATCTCCTGAGAACTGGAGTGTACACCTGTGCAAAATAATCACCATATTACTGAAATGTATAAAATGTTTACTTTCTTGAGCAAAAGTGTTTTTAAAAAGTGATTCACTTTTCAAAAGCTAAGCCCAAATCTATTCTTCAAAATCCATTTAAACTTTTAAAAAGTAAATGGTACTCAAAATCCACAGCTGTCTTTAACCTGCAGCATTTCTTTTATATCAACTCAGTTGTTATTTTCTTAAGAATCTTGAATTAATTCAAAACCACAGCTTTATGTATTTTTAAGTTCTGTCAAATACTTGATATGAGTTGAAGTACTAATTGAGAGGCAACGTTCACAGAAATAACAAGTGTTTGTAGACGGTTTAGAATTAAAGTTGCAGCTAAGTAAAGACTCTTACGTTGTGCAGTGTGGTTTCTTGATATATGGAGCATCATGGAAATTCAGTTTAGCTTTAAAAGCAAAACAAACCCAACCAAACCCAAATGACTTCATCCTGAAACAGATTCCCATGGAGACCAAATGGAGATTCTTGAAATAGGCTGTTATGTGGTTGAAGGTGTGTTAATCAGTAGAAGTACAGAGAATACTAAATCTCAAGTAGCTGGATGTTACAGGGATATATAGAGGTGTGTTTATAAACATGTAGTCTCCTGGAGGTTGTAAGGAGGTGGGGTAGGTCTCTTGTCTCGAGTAATGGATGATAGGACAAGAGGAAGTGGCCTCTTGTGGAAGTTGTGCCAGGGGAGTTTTAGATTGAACATGAAGAACTTTTTGACCGAGAGGTTTGTTACACATAGGCACAGGCTACGCAAGGAGGTGGTAGAGTCACCATTCCTGGGGATATTTAAAAGCTGCATAGATGAGGTACTGAGGGACATGGGTTAGTCGTGGGCTTGGCAATGTTAGATTGGTAGTTGGACTCAATGATCCTAAAAGTATTTTCCAATCAAAATGATTCTATGCTTTTGGGAGTTTTCTATATATTAAGAAAGAAATGGGAACTGATACAGTGCTTCCCACTTGCTGCTCTGAGCTTGCTGATATATCCAGCGTATCAAAATTGCAGTTAGTGGAGATGATTTCATTTATTTTCTGATGTGTATCTGGGGAGGTTTCTTAAATTAAAAAATATATTTACCAATTTTGCCATTTTATTTCTATATTTATTTTATAAATTGTCTATAAGGCTGGTGTAGAAACCCTAGACAGAACAGTAATAGGATCTAAACTATCAATATTTAGAGAGAAATACTGTAAGCAAAAATTATTTTAAATGGAAGGCAAGTGACTTTGAATACAGCCAATACAAGTGATATTTGTACCTCTTAAATGATTGAGGAGAGAAAAAAAATTTTAATAGTGGAAGAGGGAGATTTATTGGAAATGTTGTTGGTCCATGGACATTTATTTGCTGATATATATATGAATCAGTTAAAAAAGCTACTATCACTGAAAAGGAGGATTTGCTGATACTGTTGAAATATGTATTTTAAATTATTTACAGCTGTAGATTTAATGAGTTTGTAAATTTATTTATTAATATTTTCAGGTAAAATTTGGCAATACAACATTTAAGACAGATGTGTATCCCAAATCACTTAATCCTCAGTGGAATTCTGAGTGGTTCAAATTTGAGGTAAGTATTTTTTAAGAGTTTGCCTGTATCTATGTAGACACTGTGGTTTATATGCCCTTAATAAAATAATTCATTTCAGGTGAAGAATGAGTTTTGAGGAGTGAAGTGTATTTCTGTTTAAATACATATGAAGCCTTTTCAGCAAACTTATTTACAGTTAGACCTTGTTTGCTAAAGGTGTCTCATTGGCATTTCAGGACTGTTTGTAAAGATAAAAGTGTGCCAGATTGGATCCAGCTCAAACGAATAGTAATAAAAAAGGGGGGCAAAATGGCACTATGGATTAGGCTTTCAGATATCCATACAGATATGCTTGTATTTTCTTTAAAGGAGTAATTTTGAGTAAGGAAAGCTAATTAATTAATGAAATGCCTCTTTGGTTTACAGAAATAATGCACTTGACAAAGAAGACGATAGACAATTCTCGTAAGAAAATTACAGAATTAAGAACTTGGACAACAATTACCAAAGGCTTTCTTTTCCCATTTCCTTATGTAATGAGGGCAGTCAGCATTTTCCTGTAATTGCTTGTTGCTTTCCAGGTTCTAATTTGTTGATGTCCTTGATGTTATGCCATGAACAAGTGTTTACATGTTCTTTTGTTTTATTCATTACTGCCTTTGTTTATTACTTTAAATAATTATGTAATGATATCTAGAATAAATGAATTGTTAAAACATTTGAATATATAATACTGATTTGTAGTGTTATAATACCACAGTATAAACATAGTTATAAATATGTGTATGTGTAATGAGTGATGTAACAGCTGGTAATGTTAGATTTATTTTAGAGAAAATACAAAATAGTAATATTAGACAGATTTATTACTTAATGTGGAATTCTTGTTTAAGAGCATCTCTTAAGTTGTACTGTGGTGTTGAAATTCAGTCAGTTTTCTTTTTTGATCTTTCAGTACCTGGGGTCATTTTTGGGCAGAGTGGAAAGAGGTCATCTATGTTGAGGGTTAATTCTGTTCATACAAAAAGAGGTTTTTTGGCAATAACAGAAGTCTCAGAATTCTCTTTTTGCATGGAAAATGGATTTGGGAAAGAAAAGAGCCAAACAGCAACACTGAAAAAAAAAAAAAATTAAAAAAAGAATTCCACATTTCTATGAGTGGAAAAACACTAACTGCTTAAGACAGTGTAAGTGTGTGCGTGTGTGTGTGTAGTTTGACCTTTTCGCAAGCCTGTTCTGCCAACACTTAAACACTTAAATGAGTCATGTCATTCCATTTTGCAAATCTGATTCTTGGTTTGTGACGTTCAATGCAGGAAATTGTAAAGTGTCTATCTTTGTATGTTCTACAAAACAATTGAAGTATCTGTAAATTAGTTATTATATTTCCTTAGGATAGCATGTGTCTTAAATTACTGATTTTTTAAAGCCACTTGTATAAAATGACTTGTCTTCTTTTAAGACGCTGACCATTTTCAAAGGGTGAGAGCACCAGTGATCATAACTTCTGAGTATGATAGTCCTCTGAGATGCTTTTTCTTACTTTTCATTTAAAAAAAAAAAGGAAAATTTCTGTATTGTGGATAGATGATCTAGGGAATATAACTTCAAACAAATAATGTGAAATTGTGTCATCACTGCAATCTTACTTTTCTGTTCTTCCCCCTGTGACAAATCAGGTTCCAGGATTTCACTAGTCTGTGAAGGGTAAAATCAAAATAATTAAATGTATTGAGCAAGTTGAAATTACAGATTTGTCTGTGTCGGGTCACTGTATGTAAACCTAACTCTCTCGTTTTTTGCATTTGCTTTTCAGCAGTGTTTCTCTGCAATTTAAAAAAATACTCAGTTTCCATATTAATATTTGTTTCTAGGTAGATGATGAAGAGCTACAAGATGAGCCTCTCCAGATCACAGTTCTTGATCATGATACCTACAGTGCTAATGATGCCATTGGCAAAGTGTATATAGACATTGATCCTTTACTCTATAGTGAAGCAGCTACAGTTATTTCAGGATGGTTTCCAATTTATGATACCATTCATGGTAAGATTTGCTATTTTAAAAGTAAAACACTGTTGTTTGAGAAATAGTCTTTTTACAATCCTAATTTCTGTAAATGTTTTTAAAAATTTATAATTTTATCCTTTTTCTGGCATGAGAAAATTTTTGATGTAGTTCAGACTAGCGCTTGGCAAAACATTTTCCATAGAACTTGTGGCAAGTGGAAAAAAAAAATCTTTAATATGGTATTAAAATGGTTACTGCAAAATTGAGATTAAAAAAGGAGAAGACTTTTCCAACTACCACATGCTTAGTAAAAGAATATACTTTTCCTAAAGTTACTTGGGATGTGCCTTCCTGGAGTGTTGGTTAAACTTCACTTGAGATAGAGAGACAGCACGTGACGTATCTTCAACAGAAAGTATGGGATGAAATTCCTTTTCCCGGCAAAGAGTACTCTTAGTTCTCAGTAGATTTAATTAGAATATATTGAAGGTACGAGAAAATTAAGTTAATGTTATTTTTGCATTTGATTTTAATGAGAAACAGCTTTTGTCCCAGAAGGTCAAAGGTCAGTTTACAGCTACGTCATTGTCATTACCACTCATACTCATTCAGTGTGAATTAAATGACCAAACTATGTTAAAAGCTAATTATAAGAAATTGTTGGGAAATTATTAATGGTATGTATTAGATTATAATAATAACTGATGGAAAACTTTTTACATTTAAAACAGTTATAGTGAAGAGGTTTTTTTGAAAAATATCATGTATATTTTTGTTACCCTTTTATGCTGTTAACATTTTCTTATTGTACATTTTCTTTGAAGTTAATTTAGATGAATGCTTGTCTCAGGATATGTGCAATTTGTATGTCAGGGAGAATTGGTTTCCTGTATATTTTTCTAGATCAGTTAGTATTTCACATCTTTTTTTCTATTTTCATGTCCATAGGAGTAGATTCTCATTACCTTCATCCTTGGCAAAGAATAATTGATGCTTCCTTAAAAATGAGTCTAATGTTCATAAAATTTTATTTTAACAAGTTTTGAGGGGTTTTTGTACCTCAAAATGATTCTTTGTGAAAATACGTGAACCTGAGGCACTTTCTGTTATGGAAACTGAAGGCTTCTTTCTATGGACATTTCAGAAGATAGGTCTAGATGTCTACTGCAGTGATATCAGAGTCAATCTACAAATCTAATGGTTTTGTTTGAGTGTCATATGCTTGTGTGATAAAGGCTTCTGAAGACACTAGAGATCAGAGTTCTCAAGAAATATAGCCCTCAATATGTCAGAACCTGTAATGTGAAATGATTTTTTTACTGAATAGGGAAAAAGAAGAAGCTCTGAAGAGGAAAGTAGAAAAAGAAAAAAGGAATGGCTATATCTTGAGCAAATATTCCATTATTGGTAAAGTTTAATTGTGACCAAAAGTCAAGCTTTATCTAAAAAGTCTGAAATACTTTATGTATTTCTTCTCATACTCAAAAATATTTTACAAATGTTTACTGTGCCACTTTGTGGTTCTGGAAAGAACCATGTATTTTCTTAATGGGTTGAACTTCAGAGAGCAGCTTTGTTGTGATTTTGAAACCGTTTCAGAGAGAAAATTGTAAAAGGTTTTTGGTGTTGCTTAAAGCTTTTTGGTGTGGACAGGACTTCGCTTTCAAGGCATCTATACCCAAAGTTAGTGCTTTTGACCTCCTATGCTAAAGATGTATTGGGACAGTCATGGTGCTTAGATACTGATTTTATGCTTTTCTTATATTGATAATACAGAGCAAAGGAGCAGAGAGAGCACTTGCACACTGCAGCAGAGGCCAATGGTGTGTCAGGAGGCAGGTGGCTTCTATTTTCCCAGTCCCATCCTCTAAAGTCCAATTTGGTGCAGCAGGCAGTTGACAGCTGTTGTTTGCATAACATCAGTCTCAAAGGCTTGGCAAAACTAGAAACTTCCTCTTGAGATGGCAGCTCTGCAGCAGACCTGAGACGCAAGGAGATGTCTTCCTGCTCCTCTGGCCCAGGCTAGAATCGATACATGAAGTGCCAGCTGTGCATTGATTACTAATAATAGAGTGTGATTAATAGGGCTAGTTTTGTGTTTGGTTCTGATACAGCATCTAATTTTTTATGTTTTTGTATTGATAGGTATACGCGGGGAGATCAATGTGGTGGTGAAAGTAGATCTCTTCAATGATTTAAACAGATTTAGGCAGTCATCCTGTGGAGTCAAGTTTTTTTGCAGTAAGTAGAGGAAAAAGGGTTATTTGAATAAAAAATACTTCCCTACTTATTTTCTTTCTTTCATCTATTCTGTCAGTTTTTCTTCTTTCATCAGCTTATTACATAAGCCCAGTGGAGATTACATTGAAGCCAGTAGAAAATGCAGAAAACTGTTTAGCTTGCTTTTTCTAAAAACAGATTTTTTACTCTTCATATCTCAAAACAATGTAAATAACTGGTTTTTTTTTTCTCCCTGATCTTTGTTAGTTGCATTTCTGTGCGTGTGCATATGCACATTGTGTTATTTTGGGTGTATATCCTGTTTTAAGAGGCACAAAATGAAGAGGTTCATAATGGAACATGTCGTAACTGATATACTTGACAGTTATCTTATTAGTGTTCCATGGTCTCTCAGTACAAAACCGCTTGGGTATGTCCATGTTTTAACAGATAATCACGTGAATTACTTTCTGGAATTGTTCACATCACTTTTTATGTTTAATTTTATGTTTTTCTTGCGTCATAGACTTACATATTTATGCCTTACACCTTTTATTTATTTATTTTCCCCCACAGCTACATCTATTCCTAAGTGTTACAGAGCAGTAATAATTCATGGATTTGTGGAAGAGCTTGTAGTTAATGAAGACCCAGAGTACCAGTGGATAGACCGAATTCGTACACCAAGAGCATCGAATGAGGCTAGACAAAGACTTATTTCACTCATGTCAGGTATTAAACATGTAGGCTGTAATGATTATTGCTGCTTTAAAAAATATTCACCATTAAAATCTATAACTTATTTAAGAAAAGATTATGTTTGATTTTTTGGTATTAATTATGTTTACTTTTTCAGTTCACAGTGTCTTCTGTTTCTGAAGGTTCTGTTGTCCTAACTGATGACCAGTATGGCTGCCTTTTTTTTTTTTTTTTTTTTGCCTTCAGGGTGAGGCCATTCTGCTGCCTAAATTGTTGTTTTTTAGCAAATTCAAAGAAGCGTGCAAAACTTTCTTGAAGATGTTTTAAGCTGTATGAGTAGTATTGTTAGTTTCTGACTCAATTAAAATAATGAACCACTCCACCTTTTTTGAAATACTTTGAAGAATGAGAACAAATACACACTATCTCAGATGCAGTTTGTATTAATACTTTTCTTACTCATCCCATCTTTTTGAAGTCAAGATTGATTCATTGCTTCTGAAACATAATTCTGTATTGCTTTGCATTGATTGCTGGCACAGGCTACCCAGGGAGGTTTTGGAGTCTCCTTCCCTGGAGGTTTTCAAAACCTGCCTGGATGCATTCCTGAGTGACCTGATCTAGGTGGACTAGGTGCTTTAGCTGGGGGTTGGACTAGATGATCTTTAGATGTCCCTTCCAATGCCTACCATTCTGTCATCCTGTGATTGTGCAGGATACACCTGCAGTTCCTGGAGAGATCAGTGGTTAGAATTAATTGACATCTTAGTATTGACAGGAGTTGTGAACCAAGATCCTGTTTCAGTACCAGCAGAACAGAACAAAGCGCTCCTACTCTAGGGAACTTGCACATTGAGTGAGATGGACAATATTGAAGGTGTAAGGAATACAAAGAGGTCATGATAAATAGCCACTAGAATGATAAGCTTTGCTTTCAGTTCTCTAATGGGCTGTTAATATGGTCAGGTTTCTTGTAGATACAATTGCATTTTAAGGAAGATACTAAAGAAAAAGTGTGTCAAGTTCTGCAAGTATGTATGGATATCTTTAGTGTTGGGCAGCATAAGAGAGTCTATGGTGTCATTTCTCAGTATCTTGGTTAGGAAAGCTAGTGTATTTTGAGAAAAAATGTGAAAACACAATATTGTCATAACTGACCTGAATTTACTTTTTATGAGGTTTTTAATATGGCTCCACTGGTATGTCAGTTAACAGGATTAACATTTGCCTATCTTTTGCCTTGCATAAATAGTGAAGGTGAAATAGCACATGTGTAAGCATTCTAGATTTTATTAGGATTAATGGCAGTAGTGAAGAGGAAAAAAATACAAAAGCCTAGCAACACTGCTTCACGTCATATAATGCTTCACATTGCAATCATTGTTACTGGTTCGTGTTACAATCATTGTTACTGGTGCACAAGTAAAGAAGTCTGAGGAAATCTAACTTCTGAGAATGACCCAGTCTGAATCATAGATATGTGTTGTATCATGTGTTGTATATGTAAAAAAGAAATCAATCTCAGTCTTGTGTTGAATGGAATGGGTAGCAGTTTTCATTCAGCTAGAAACTTCTATGCTCTACCTCAGTCTTAAAGATTTTTCAAGACCAGTACAGGCATAATTTCAGCCTCTATAAAGAATTTAAAATAAGAACATGTTTTGATAATCTTAAAACCAAGCTTCTAACAAGCAATACTAAGCTTGATTTCCTAACATCATTGACATTGTGGCTGTTACGATATCCTCTGTCACAGTGAGGCTGTTTCACTTTTTTTAACAGAGAATAAAAGAAATCTTTCATTATTATCAGAAGAGAGATTACATTTTCCATCTAGTGTTACCAAGGCTATGTAGCTACGTAGATCAATGAAGTTTTTTTTTTCAAACATCATGCTAAGTAAGCATCTATGGCAGACCATTGTCTTACATTCTTTCAGTCTTCGTGTGCAGTTAAAAGCAGAGAAGTCGTAGTCTTTTGTTTGCAGTGAGTGGCATATGTGATATTGCTTTTTGTTTATTTGGTGTTGCATTTTGTACATGGGGCTACCATATTAAACCATAGTAGTTTAAAAAGTGTAAAAAGGTTGAAAGGTGCTTCAATAAGTTTGTAAACAAAAAATTGTAGATGCCTGTCCACAACAATTTCAGAGATATTGTATTGTTCTGAACCGTATGAAGGAGTATGTAGAAACTTGAGTGTGTTCCAGCACACATCTTGACCATCTCTTTCTCTCTCTAAAAGTGTAAAAACTTAATGAAAGTGTTACCAAAACATTTCTGAAATATCATGATGTTTTGACAATCAGAATAGATGAGGGGGGAAATGGGAAAAAAGCCTTGCAAATTATGAATATCACACTATGTTACAGGACCCTGAACTTGTGACTTGGCATAATTATGTAAGGTTGGATCTGTTTTTCTGTTTTACTGATATGGTTGGTGATTCCAAAATCAGAATCTAAAGACCACGAAAGTGAGCAGGGAAAATTCACTGCAATTATGAGCACTTTACCTTTTGTTTTGTAGGTGAATTGCAAAGGAAGATTGGCTTGAAGGTGCTTGAAATGAGAGGAAATGCTGTTGTTGGTTATTTGCAGTGTTTTGATTTGGAGGGAGAGTCTGGACTAGTAGTCCGAGCCATAGGAACAGCCTGCACATTGGATAAATTAAGTAACATATCAACATTTTTACCTGCATGTAACTCCCCATCCAAAGAAATGAAGGAGTAAGTATGAATTAATATTTTGTAGGGAAACAAGTTTCATCTTTTCATACTCATTCAGTTTTACATAACCAATGTGATTTCTTTTTTCCCCAGAATTTGTTTTTCTTTTGTCTGCAACTCAGTTTATATTCCACAATTTTGAAATGTTTTAGGTTGGATTACTTCATGTTGTTTCTTTAGAAGCTGGAGTGATAATCCTTAAATAATATGACTTTTAAAAATTTAGTAGCAAAGGTATTGTGTATCCTTGGGTTGTGATCCGACAGTTTCCTAACTAATAATTAGTTCTGCTTTGACTCTGTGATTGTACAGTAAACATTTTTGTGAGGACTTCTTTCAACATATATTCTGTTTGAGGTTTTCCAAGTTCAGTGCAGTCAGGATTGAGTGTTTATGCTGAGAATGTAAGAAAAGATAAATTTTGAATTCAAGCAGTTCTGTCAGTGATTTAGGAAAAGGCTCTGAGGTAGTCTGTCTTGTGTACTTTGCTTTTTACTGTTGCAGAACAAGGAGGGCTATTGCAAAACAGGTAGACTTAAACTGTACTTGCAAAGAAAACTTTTTACTGTGAGAAGTAGAATTTCTTGATCTTTGTTGTATCTACTGCAGCACTAAACACAGTTTGAAGACAATTTTGTAGTGTGCGTACAGATTAATAGAAAAAAAAGTCTTCAAATTATTACAGCTTTGTTACTTGGATAAATTCATTACTTTCTGTTTGGTGGAGCAATCCTATTTCTGGCAGGAAAATACAGCACCAAAAAGTATGCTGCTTATACTGTGTTTCCAGAGGTATTAAGTAGCCATTTTGATGAACTTCAACTTTTATGTCATTACAATAGTAATTAGTCATTTTTGTCATGCAGACATCTGTGTACTCTGACTTCTCAAAATTACTGGTTTCTACTTCAAATCACAGCTTGTTTAACTTAAGTTTTAAAGTTTGCCATCAAGATAGCTTCTGGATACAATGCAGTGTAAAATATCAGTGATTATTTAAAAACAAAAAAAAAAAAGAGAAAAAAGAAAAAAAAAAGGTGGACCTTGTAGTTACCAACTTTAAAAGCATTAATAAATAAACCAGTAGCTTTCACTCTAGGTAAAATGTTGAAATTCCCCTGTCCGAATAATTCCTGTTGAGCTTGGTGGTGGGTATTGTCAGAATCATTGTTCTGCAATCCAAAGAATGAGAATCTTTCTCAAAGCCAGCAAAATCAACTAATACTTCTTACTCTTGGCTTTACTAACTTGATGCCCTGTTGCCAAAGGATCAATTATGCATTCACGAGCCCTTGCTTAAGCTGTTCCTTTCTCTTTATTTCATCTCAACTCTTGCATGCTAGGAATTTAAATTCTTAGAGTCTGCTTAAAGTAAGAGATCTCCTCTAGCTAAACTTCCCTGAAATCCTTTATAACGTAACTTTGCAACCTGTTTGTATGTATTGTTTTCTTTTCTTCCGCCTTGGCTGCAAATTCTCTCAGGTCTCCGCTGGTTCATCCGCCAAGCCATGGATGCCGCTCGACTCACAACAGCCCAATTCACACTGCTACTGGCTCACGACTTACTCAGAACTTCTCTGTGTCTGTTCCCACTCTCATCTACACTGGTACGAGACTGCTCAGACTCAAGAGCTGGGGAGAGGCAGGCCACAGGCACAGTGGTCGCAAAGTGCAGGCAGGCAGGCAGTGTAGGCAGGTACCACCCATCTTTTCTCCTTCATTTTCTCATGGAGACATCTTCTTTTGTCAGTGAGGATCTACTCTGTGTGCAGCTGCTGAAACAAAGGCAATAGTTTCTTGAAAGTGCATTGAAGTCTCTTCCACAAAACCACGCTCTTCGTTTCTTTTTAACATGCTTTCTTCCTAAGAAATTAAGTAAAAAAAAAAAAAAAAGTTGTGTATCTGGGAACATTTACTGTTTGACAGTCACTGGAAGAAATCATGTTTTGATTGGAGTTCATAATCACTTTCAAGTGTAGTTCAGCTATGATAGTTAGGTTTTAAAATGGTTATAGGAAGAGCATGTGCCATTTGTGGAAGAGATGGTTTTAGAGAGCAGGTAAGTCAATCTGTGCATAAGTGAACTGTTTGTCAATATAGTTGCTCCTACAAAGATTCTACTCTTTGCTCTGTTTTTAGCTGTGGCATGCTGCTGATGCTATGGGATAAGGAAACATTTTTTTTTTTCCCTTTAAAACATGTATGTGTGTATATACATAAATCTGTGAACATGTATAAACACAAATATAATTTGAAATCATTTTTTCTTCATTAAACTGACTCAGAGCATTGTATATTTGACCAGATTTTTAAGCCATGAACTATTTTCAGTTTTTTTCTTTTGCATATATATGATTTTTTTGGTTACATCTCATGCCTTTCATTTGGCTTAATTGATTCATTCTAGATTATCAGCATCTATCTGGAGAATGCTGAATGGGTAAAACAGCATTTCTTTGCCTCTGGCCTCATCCCCAGTCTCGCACCTAAGGAATAGCTGCTGGCCCTGCCCCAATCCCATCCTGGTGTATGGATCATGCTGCTGTCAGCCAGGTCCTTTGGCACAGGATTTCTGAATATGTTTCCACCTTCTTCTGGCAGGATTCCCTTCAATGAAGATCCCAATCCCAATACTCATTCATCAGGACCCTCCACCCCTCTGAAAAATCAAACCTATTCCTTTTCACCTTCCAAGTCCTACAGTCGACAGTCCTCTTCTTCTGACACAGATTTGAGTTTGACACCCAAAACTGGTAAGGCGCTTCCACCCACTTTTTGTTTCATTTATGTTTCTCTTTTTATATTTTCATTCAACCCCTTCTTGCTTTTTGGCATTTAAGTAATCAAAATGATGTGGAAATTGGAGACTTCAGATAGTACACCTCAAGCCTGAAAGAGTTTGTGTAGGGTGAAAATTTTAAATCCTGCCTTTATCTCCACTACCCTGGATAAAAGGGATATTTGTAACACAAGTGTATTCCAGTTGAAATAAAACATATCAGAGCATTAAGGGAGTCCTAAGTAATTGCTTTTTTCTTATTTCCTCCATTTCATATCACAAATCGTGAGAGTACATTTCTCACCACAATATATTACGGACAGAGTTACTAAACCCTGTGCAGTCTTCAAGTCTAATGTCTAGTACTCTTAAGTATACTGTATACATTCCTCTGTGATTTTTTTTTAACAGCTTTTTGCAAATGCGATACTAGAAATAACAGCAGCTGCTCTCTTTTTATTCTACTTGGTATATGAAAATGGCTTTACATACACCATATACATTTTGAAAGTAGCTTGTACTTCAGCCATCTTCAAAAAGCATTTTTCTTTCTCCATTGGTCTATCATCATTTCTTCAACTTGTTTCCTCACTCCTTACCTTTTAGTCTGTGGTTAGAATTGTATCAGTAATACTGTCAGCACAACTCAAAGAATTGTTACCTGTTTAATATCCATTACATGACCAGTGCCCTAAGTTTTGCCACCGTAGGGTGAAATATTTTGCAGAATTGGTTAAAAAAGTTTTGTTGCTTTTTAATGATGTTTTAAATTGTGGTATTTGAAGCTCAGAACGTTCTTGTCTCCATCTAATCTTGAGAATTTTAAAACCTATTGAAAGTAATTGATTTAATTTTACTTGATAGCATTCCTTTCAATTTTTTTGTCCAAGGAGATAAGTTAAATGTTCCATTCAAATTCAGTTACATTAAATATTTTGCCCAGTTTATTCCCTAGGTGTCTGTACAAAAAAAAGTTCCCAAGAAGGAAGTTGCCTGTCCTAGTACTTACTACCTCCTTCTTCTCTGTCCCTTTTTTAAACAGTGCATTTTAAACCATGTAGTTTTTTAAAATTGGTCGCTTTGTGTTAATGATGACTGTTTTGTGGATAACTTAAGGTTGTCACTTGTTTAAAAGACCTATGAATACAACTGAATGCTTATGACAAAAATTCATGTGTTAGGTTTACTGAATATTTGAAAACCTGTTTGTTTTAATCAGATTTTCCATGGTAAGGATAATGTTGTTTAAAGGATTTAAATGTAAAATGTTTATAGATGTAAATGTTCTGCATTTTTCAAAGTAGCAACTCACTGTGAATTTATCAAGTTTTTGAAGCAGCAACCTTAATTCTTTGCTGGCAATGTTATGGGGGTGGATGGGTCATCTCATCTATAGTCAGATCATTCAGAAATGAAACAGATTGGTACCTCTTGTTTGTATGGATTTTTAAGTATATAAAATTTTTTTTTGCCATCTTTTTAGTATTAAAGCTAACGGTGGGCATTATTTTGCTTACTAGCACTGTTGTTTTAGCAGCTTTTAACTCAGCTGTGGAGACTTGTCTTAAGAGGATTTGCTAGTTGCATTTAAAAAAATCAGTATCTTGGTGTGACATATTAGGTTTTGGATCCTAATAGCCTAAAAAGAACACATCTCTTTAGTCACTTTTTTACCTTATACCAAAAATTTGCTGATGTGCAGAAGGTACTTCCATAATGCTAAATTCAGTATGTTGTTTTTAACGAACAATTCACTGTATATGTTCAGACCTCTGTTTTCATTTCCTATTAAGTTTGCATATTTCAGCATGAAAGTTGGTAGTTAGTGGTTTGGTTTTTTATTTTAAACAGAGACAAATATCTTACCAAATTTGAGATAGCCATTATTCACATTGGTGATGTGAAAAATGAAGGGTTTTTTCTTCTGATTTTTCTGCAGTACATTACATTCCTGTTTATTTTTCAGTCAGGTTACTGGTGTATTCACATGTCTGAGGTGGAGACTAACCTGGAAAAAGAGTGCAGATACCACAATTTCACAATATAAATAAATAGGGAAGACCAAAATTTCGATCTGCTTAAGCATCTAGTTTTCGGTAGCTCCGAATTGGAAGATTTGGAGCTCAATGTCTTTTCTAAAATACAGTTGTGTTTGGGATGTACATTCGAGTTTATATCTGGTCTAAATATGAGCAGAAATTATTCTGTGATGAAAAAGGTTATTTTGGCTTGAAATTAGACTTCTCGGAATTGTGATACGTTTTATGCCACTGCAAGCTAACAGCATCAAGTTGACAAAAAGTGTGACATACTTTGATCAGGTAGTATGTTTTGATGTGAATTAGTATATGTTTGGAGGAAATTGAGAAGGTGGGAACTCCTATTCTGTGTGAGAACTTAAAGTTCTACAAGTTTCATGACTGTAAAAATTATAAAACAAATCCATGACTTCTATACAAAGTAACTTTTAATACCTAAATAATGAAAGTTATCAGATTAAGTGTGTGAAGAGTGTGTTATTTATCTAGTACTCTGTAGTATTTGTTATCAAATTTTATATAAAATTTAAAATAACTGTTCTATTACCATGGCTTCAAAAAAAATTAACTTCAAAGTAAAGTTGATCAGTTCGTGATTTTTGAGACTATGCTTCTCATTCACGTTGTGGAACTGTATTGTCTTTCCATTTCTTTGTATGTCAAGAAATAATTTAGTAGCAAGTGCTGATTCATTTGGAGAAAAAAAAAGCGCGTCATTTTGATTTCTTCCACCTGTTTCTTTAGTCATCTTCTGAATCTACATCTCTTTGTCTCTATTACTTTCCTCCACAGCACCTTCCCCACAGGGACCTAGGATTTTCCTGTTTCCCAGCTCCCCTACACTGTCTTGTGATTCCCCACATCTTAAAAAGTCCTGTCTCCTCCTCTCGGGGTCTAGCCTTAACCCTCTACACTCTAGCCATGTCAGCCCAGTTGTTCTGAGGAAAAGTGTTTCTTTCACTGAAGAGCTGCTTCTGGCTGCTTCTGGTAGGATCAATCTATTATAGCCTTTTAAACAGACTTTAAGAAAATAATGTTGTTATTTGATATGGGGGCATTTAAGACACAGCCTTCTATAACCCTCTGCTTTTGTTCAGTTAGCCTCTGAAAACTGCTGGCTACATGACTATTTGTACCATCTTTCACCTCTGCCCTAGAAGCTTGAAACAGCTTCAGAACTTCCTATAGCTTTTGAAACAGTTTATGCCACAGAACTGTCTCCTTTTCCCTCATAAAGTTTCCGTTGGTAATTGGACTAAAATAGTATACTTTTTTTTTTAATCCCCCTCATTCTCTTCACGTCATTGTTCCTATATTTTGCATGGAACAAGCACTTGCTCATTAATTAATTCATAAATTGTTGACTATCAGACTATCAGAAGGCTAGCAACTCTACTCATTAATACTTCAAGCAAAGCTCCTACAAACTTTTTGTTTGTACTGCCTCCTTTTCCATTTCATTGACATGCATTATTTTCATAGATTTAAATTAAATACTTATTACTGCCATTTTTTTTTTGTCCAGTATTTATGCTATGTTTGTTTGTACTTAATATCGTATAGTCCTCAACAATTATGTTTTAGAATAAATGAAAAATGGTAAAAGGAATTTAACTTTGTTTAATGGGACTATACAGATGCTAATATTTTTGTTTCCTTATCCAAGAACAGCTAAAAATAATTTCTAAAAATAATAGCATTTTTATATGTAATTATATGATAATAATAGCCTAGTAATTTTGTTAGGAATTAACGTAACTGTGTCTGATATTATTTCTAGATCTCCTAGTATTTTGTTAAAACAAATATCTGCACTTTGATGTGTATGTACAATCTCATTCATGTTTATTAGATGCTTGATCAGAAGAAAAAAAGAAAACTATCAAGGAATTGTTATATTTAATTGGTTTTAAATTCTGTAAAAGAAAATCTTGGCTTCATTCATAGCTGTTTGCACTGTGGTGTTTATTTCATCTTGCTTCTGACACGAAAAAATTCTTTATCCTGTGCTTTCCTATACAACTTAGTTGTTTATTTTTGCTTGCTCAAGTTAGCAGCGATGGTTTTAGGTACAAGAAATACCAATGATAGTATGTTTTTAGGCATGAAATGTTACCAAGAGAATCTGATTCACCAGCATTGTGTTTACTTTAGGAAAAACACAATCTTGGTATGTGTTTATTTTTTACTTTTGTGATTTTTAACTGTAGAGAAAATAACTGTCATACATATAACCTGCACCTCAACAAACTTGATTAAGAGAACAGTTCCTTGATAACAGATAATTTGATAATGAAGATAATTGTGTATGTGGTAAACTTTCTGTCTCTTCAGAAAAGCTCTTGTATTGGAGGGTGGGAATGGGAATAAAATATATGAAATAAAGAGAGACAATTGCCCATATTTTGCAAAATTGGAATTTTTTTTCTTATATTTATGTACCAATAATCTGCAGGTTATATGTATGCAAACATAGTAATCAAGTGTGTCAGTTTTAAATGCTGAGCAGTAGTCCTTACTCCTGTAGTTGTTTCTCAGTGGTTAGGAGAGATGATTTAGTTACTCTCAGGAAGCCGAATTTTATTACTTTTTAAAACCAAAAATGATAGTATAGAGAGATACGTGACTAGTAGAGAGATACTTGGCTATAACCTAGCAGTGTGGAATTAATTCTAATTTGTAGCTGGTTTGGTAAGGGCTGAAAATCTGGTAAGTCAGAAACTTTCTGTGAAAAGCAGATAAGGTAGACCTAGATTGAAATCATAGGCAAAGCTCCCAGCAGTAACAAAAAACCCCATATATATATCATAGGAAAGAACTGGAAGCCCAGATCTTTGTGTTTTTGAAGTTGTTTTTTTAGTTCAAGTTGAAAGCAGAAAAAGATCTTAGAGTTTTGCCCAGATGCCAAAAACCATTGCTAGTCATGTGAAAGCCAAGCCCCAAAATACACTGCCTTTCTCCTTAATTAAACTGTGATGCTCAGCATTTTCCCCTGATAATTAATATTACCAAGATAATTTTATTGTTTTATGTATTTTAAAAATTTGATTTTGATTGCAAATTATAATATCTATTTCTTTGAATGTCATTTGTACTGGTACTCTTCAGGAATGGGCAGTGGGAGTGCTGGAAAGGAAGGGGGGCCATTTAAAACTCTTTTAAGACAACAGACTCAGTCAGCTCTGGAACAAAGGGTAAGGCATTTTATACTTATATTTCTGATCTACTAAAGTGAAAATTTAGCTTGTAGTAAGTTATATTTCCAGTTACTTTCTGCTTACAAGTATCTGTAATTTTTTAGGTCTGAAGACTTAATAGCAAATGTTGAATGTTTAAAAGCCCTTTTATAGAGAAAGTATTTGAATTTTAATATATTACTAAAACATTAAGAAAAGTGGAGCGAGTAACTGTAATGTGCACAGTGCCCAAGTGAATACAATACATTTTGTAAAGAGTTACAGGAAAAATTACTATTGACTTACTGTTGCATGGGTGAGTTTCCTACTTTACCATCATGGACAGTTAAGTTTTTACAGAAGCCAGTTTCAGAAACATTGGAATAACTTTAAACAAGGTGAAAATCACATTTATAATTGTGAAAACTTTCAGTTTTGAAAAATAGAGTTGAGTATTATATAGCCTTCATTTTACTACGTGAAATGATGTGCATGTAGCATTAAAAAAATGCTGACTTGAACCTAAACCTCTTCCCAAGCATACAAGGGCTCTATAGATTTACAGCTTTTTGAAGAACCTCTGTAGATCTAAAAATGCCGTTTGTAATTATGCTGAATAGGTTGTATAATAAAGAAGTACTTTTAAATGTTTGGTTAACTTTTGTAATGAGTCCTTGCAACTTGTCTAAAAAAAAAAGATTATATGCTGCCTTTTTTGAAATGTTATTAGTGTCGTGTCTTAAAGGAATAAACGTGAATGTTTTCCTGGTTTAATTATGATTTCTGACTACTTGAGCTACGTACATAGAACCACATGCATTTGTTGAAAATGAAATCAGGTACATCTGTGACATGTAAGTTAATAGCTACTATATTGAGTAAGTGGATGATTCTCTTCTCATTTTTTGTGTTATCCGTTGCTAAGGGAGGATCGCCTCATAGGTTCTGTAGAAGGCGGGTATGTTCCAAAACATTGTGTGATTCTTTTTGTAACCTTTTTTTCTTGTAGTGAGGATTTCTCAACAATTACTTGAATTATTGTTATTTTACTTTTTTTGTGAGATTTTTCCAGATATCTTTGTAATCTTGTTTATGCAGGATTTTAAAAATATTTGTTCTGCTGTTTTTCAAGACCATTTGTCAGATTGACTTAGACAGTATTTTGCATGTTGATACATTTCAGTTAAAAATTTTAATTTCTCTTCAGTTACAAACAATGACTTTTTACTTTTAATGTCTTAATTTGAAAAAAAAAAGCTTTAAAAAGAACCTTTAATCTGTTTGCATTTGGTTCTGCTAGCATTTCAGACATTTCATGCCTGACCTTTTATTTTCTTAGGAAGCTTTTAAAAATGATAAAAAATTAAAATTAAGAGCTTTTAGTGTATTTTATAGCTTGAATTCTTTGCACATTGTTTTGATAATGCCTGTAGATTGTCTAATGGAAAAAAATACTATAAAATGGGATGGAAACATGTAAAGTCTGTTAATGATGAAGTAGCAAAGCATGCAGACTTATTAATTGATATAAAAATGTATTCAATACTGTCTTTCTGAGAATTTCATATGTGTTTTTACTACAATTACCTCATATGATTGCTACTTACCTAGAATGGGTAATACTTAAGTTATTTTGTCTAGTTTAATAGTGCACTTTAGTTACTTGTCTGGATTGGTTATGGTAGCACTTAGGTGGGAAAACAAAGAATAAATTCAATAGCTATGATATATTGTCACATGTGTTAGATATATAGTAAGTTCTTTTGAGTCTTAAGTCAGTTTATTTGGGTATATGGTAATGCTAAGGCAAATGGAAACCAGTTCATTTAACTGGATGTCTCCGCAGCTTTTTTTTTTTTAATAAAAATGTGGTTTTAATGTGTTACTTTTATAACTCTAACTGCAAACAGAACAGAGTTTGTTGGAAGGCTAATATTACCCATTTTCTTCTGGGGAAAATACAACAGCTGTGGAAAACTCAGATGTTATGGTGTACATTAATATATTTTTATCAGTTCACAGGTTGCTTGTTGATAGCAAGTGTAACTATAGCATAGCTATATTTGTGTGTATTTTATCTATGAATGTATGTGTTTGTGTTTCCATCAGTGGGAAAAACTGAGATAAATTTACTGACAGAAAATAAGCCTATGTTTTTGTAGAGATGGCCAAATGCTGCTCTTGATGGTATTTTGTATCTGTTCACCGCAACTTGGACAAATGCTGTTTTATTCCTCCACTTTTGCATTCTGCAAGTGCTTGATAGATCTTTACTGCTGTGGTTTCAAAATGGAGATCTATTGCTCTTCACCTCTGAAGAGCACTGTTAGATAACTGTTGTGTTAGAGTGCAGTTCTCTGTGTGATTCTTTTGGCTGAAATGCTGACTTAAGCAACTTTTCTTTCCAGCAAATTCTTACTAATATCCAGCCCATCCTCTTAATTCAGTTGACAAAAAATTGTAAGCTTGTTGAGCCATCTTGTGAGATGGCACAGAAAATGTGCTTAGAATAAAAATAATTCAACCTGGAATTTAACAGTTTTTTAATGTGGAGTGAGTCTGGTTCAGCCCAAAAAGCTCTACCTGAATAACTGAGTACCTGAGTAGGTATCTGAGCTTTAGCTGAGGGTACGATGATGTGAAAGAGTGAATGGCTGGAAGGGAATCTGAGAACTGCTTCAGCTGGCACTAACCCCAAATGATATGTGTGTAGCCTTGTTCTGTGTGCTTTTTCATTATTTTGTGTTTGTATGAAATGTAGTTTAAAAAGAATACTAGCAATACATGTATGTGTATACACAAGCATTTTATAACATCATATTAAGCACATATTTATGATGATTTTATTGTAACCTTATCAAAATTTCCCCAAATGCAACTACACAGATTTTATAGTTGGCAAGGATTTAACCAGTGACAGTTCTGTCAGGGTCTGTGATGTGACAGGGTCTGTCAGAGTCCATGACTGTGAACTGGTATAGTGAATTGGCATTGGTAAAATAATTGACCATCATGAGTTGTAGCTTGGAAACTTTGTCATTGTGTCATCTCACACATGGGATACACATGCTTGTATCACCTTGGTATAAACATAGTCCTTTGCAAATTGCTGTAATAGAGGACTTGTAATATAGACTTGTAATATATACAGAAAACATCTGGTTCTTATGGAATCTCTAGTTTCCATGCAGTAAGTGTAGCTTTATAATTGTGAAGTATTACAGATTACCATGTGTAACTGAGGCTGGAACTTGTGTTCAAGTGATATTATGATAAAACCCTCGAAACTTCTAAATGAACTTAAGAAAAGAAAAAGGGCAGAAAAAGTGATGATGAAGTCATGAAATTCCATCTGTGTCAGAAGGAACAAAACATTGTTAATGGAGTAGAAGGACATCTGAACGGTTCAGACAGTTGGTTACCCAGATCTGTCTACACCTGAAATTAACTGATAGGATATAGTCCCAATTTTAGTCTGTATCATAATACAGACTTCAAGTGTCAATATTGAGATAAAACAATGTGATAATTTCAAAGTTTTATCCCTAGTTGATACTGTAGGGAATCAGGGAAACTGGAAGTCAGAACATGTTAAAATTACTTGCAGTACAAAGCCATATGAAAATGAACAAAAATTGAAAGTAATTTATGAATCTCCATGTAGATTAAAAAGCGTGACATTTTCTTGTGCTTTAGAGCATGTAGAATACTTTGTTGACTACATATTGGTTTAGCACAAGTGTGAGTGTGTGTATATATATATATATGTATGTGTGTGTATGTATAAATATATATATATATATCTCAAATATACATACATATATATAACAGAGCCCTAGCACAGACTGCCCAGGGAGGGTGTGGAGTCTCCTTCCTTGGAGGTCTTCAAAACCCATCTGGATATATTCCTGTGTGATCTGATCTAGATGGACCTGCTTTGGCAGGAGGGTTGGACTAGATGATCTCTAAAGGTCCCTTCCAACCCCTACCATTCTATATTTCTATGATAAATATAGCATAGTCTTAATGGAATGTCATATAGATGGGCAATGTAGTAGACTGATTACTAAAGTTCTGGAAAAACTATTTTTAATGTCATTAATGTGGGATAACTATGTTCAAGGGACAGAGTAAATATGTATGTTGTATGTTTAAATAATAAATTATGCAGAATGAGCATCATAGAATTATACAGGGACAAGTATTTTCATTCTGCTTGTGAATAACTGAACAGTTGATATTACAGAGCCACAGGGAAAGAGGATTCTAACAAAGTATTGACATTGCTTTTGTTTTTCATGTGAAAAAAAGGAAAAAAATACAGAAAAGGAGTTTAGACTGTGTTGTAATTAGAGTTTTCTGATTATTCTGATAACCTGCAAAGCACTTTGATCTGTCAGAACTTTCTTAGGGGAGTCTTTTTCTGTCCAGCAGTGCTCCTGAAGACAGATTAGTCAAGCAGGTTTGCAGAGTCTGTGGTGAAATCTTCCTGCTTTTTTAATGTATAATAGGGCACAACCGCAAGTTTTGATGATTATTCTTTTTTTTTCTAATGGGGTTGTTTTGTTAGTTTTTGTAGGTTTTGGTTTTTTTTTTTTCCCTTCTGGTTGATACTATGGTTACTGATTCAAAGTTTGCATTTTAATTGTGAAATTAACCACAAAATGATAATCCTGAAGTTTGTAAAACCTTTTAGTAAGAGTTCTATTAACAAGGGTGGTAAGAATTCTGACATACTGATTTTTAAGTCTACATTGAGCTTCTCTTTAATAGGACTTCTTATGCCATGTATTGCTGGAATAACTGTGATCCTCGTTTTATCTGCAGCATGTACACTGCTTAGGTAGAAGCTTAGTTAAGCTGTACTGTTGCAAGTGCTTCAAGTATGTGAGAAAGGAATTGATACTGTACTTTCTCTCATACAAAATTATAGTGTTTATTTTTTCCATTCAACCAATTATCATGACTATGCAAACCATGATTGCATGATTTTTTTAGTTTTTCTTTGCCTCTCTGCATTTAGAATTGTTGAACATAAATCTATTGCCTTTCCCCCATAAGTGTGCTATCACTTGTATATTAGGTGTTCCTTAGAATGTCTCTGTAGAAAGGAAAATATTTCAGTTTAGGGCTCGCCTCCTTTGAATACCACTGATTTATTTCATCACTTGTCTCATGAAAAATTACTCTTATTGCTTAAATTGCCTCTTGTATGAACCTTATTTTTGAGTAGTTGCTGAAACTTACTAATTATTTTAATTATGAATTGGTAAAACCAATTCATGAAAATAAATTTGGAATTTATTTCCTTAGTTTAAGAACTTAGATTTATGTTTCAAAGACATACACTGTATTCTAGAGGATGATATTTACTTATTAATGTAGAGCTTACAACACAAGCAGAGCAATAAGATATTCATTATTTTTGCCAGACTACAGTTTGTTTTACTGTGTGCTTTAGGATCAAACTGCAGTCAGTTGTAACAATAAGTCCTAAAAAATATTGAGAAATTTTCCTTTATTTTGTATCAGCTAATGAAAGTAGGAGTATGTTGTTTAGCTGCCATCCTACAAGTGGACCAGTAGAGGCTTTGCTAACACAAATATGTAAAGTTTTGATTGTTTATTAATACTGTGCTGAGATACAACTCTGTGGGGGAAAAGTATTCTTACATTGTATAATACTTCAGCTTTTATTATATTGTGGGTACATGAACACGTGTGGTTACATAGTGCTTAGTAAGCCCGAAGGACATGTTTGGCCTAATGTAATTGCTTTGCTTGTATTTCAGGGAAAGTATCAATTCGTTGCATGTTTATTGTCAGTCGGCATTGGTTGGTAAGCAGTCATTTGATGTTTGTTTTTAATTGTAACAGGAATTTCCATTTTTTACCTTGACGACCTTTCCACCGGGCTTTCTTGTCCACGTTGGTGGTGTTGTCAGTGCACGGTCTGTGAAGCTCTTGGATCGCATTCACAATCCTGGTATGTTAACATAAGAATAACTTCCTTGCCCAAGTCCAGTTGTAATAATCTTTGTAACGTGTCAGTATTTGAATAAATACAAATCTATCCTAACAATTTATATTAAAAGCAATAGTTATCAATCATTTAAGCCGGAAATCTAGTAGTCATTCAGAGGATATGTTTTTAGTGAGAAACCTATTGACAAGTTAATGAAACAATAAAGTCCTTCGAATTTTGCCGTAAAAACTGTATTTGAATTGTTGAGAGTTTAATTATTTTTTACTCCTTTTTAATATTAAAACTTGATGCATGTTTTCCATTTGAACAAAACCAAGATAGAATACTTGATTTTAACTGTAAATGTTTTCTAATTTTCAGCTCCTTGAAATCCTTAAGGATTAATGACTACAGTTTAGCTCAATACATGTTTTTAGCATCTTGTGATTAAAACCTTTACAGCTTAGTTTCTGTTCTTAAAAACATATACTGAACAATACTTCTAAGATTTCAATTTAATATTTACCAGGGAACCCCAGTACTGGGTCATGTGTATGTTGCATGTCCTAGTTCTTACATCAGAATTAAGTGACTTTGGCCTCTGAAGACTTTGTTGTTATATCCCCTGAGACAAGCCAAGAAATACTCTGTAAAAAAATTTAGTTAACAGCACGCCTAAATATGCAGATAGAAGGGAGTAAAAAAGTAGCACCTGCGGTGGTTTTGCATGCACTAGTCAGGAGTAATATAACAAAGTTTGTGCAAATGCATCTTTAAAAGCAATTAAAAAAAATACAATATTTTTTCTTTTTCTTTCTTCTTTCTGTGGCCCAAGGCAAGTTACTCTGCAAGAAAGGTAGATCGGTGCTGATCTGCACATTCAGTAAAGTGACAACTGAGACTTAATTTGAATTTAAAAAAACCTAAGTGATTTCTTTTAAAGCATGTAAATACACAATAATTTTTTTTCCCCTATTTTTAATATACGTTTACACAGTGGAAGCAAGACTGAGAGAAATGCCAAAGTATAATTCATATGTGAGTCCTCCCTTTCTTTGCCAAATTTGTCTTAGGCTTCTCTGTTTGCAACAGATATGTGCAAAATTTACTGTGTGATAAATTTATTTAAGAGAAAAGGAAAAAAAATTAGTTTTGCTCAGAAGTTTTAAAAACTCATTTCTTGCATTATGCAGTCCTTTATTTTTACCAACTGACTTAAAGCAGGATAAGAAATAAGAGAAGATAAGAGATACATATTTGCACAACTAAGTGGCTCTTTGTAGTGTCTTTGAGGGTCTTGTAGATTGCTCCTGACAAGTGAATGTAAGATGCATGAAACTTTGAACTCAGTATATTGCAAAGCAATGAAAACAAAAGAGGGAATGAAGGCACATGGTTATGGGAGGTAAGATGAAGGAGTAGAAAACAAATTCTGATACTAATGTTTGTACTGAGCATTTGAGTCAAGTCTGTAAAATAGTAAAGGAAACAAACTGGCAAATGAATTAACAGGAAAGTGTAGAAGAGGAACGAACATTGAAGATGGATTAAAAACTTATCAATAAGACAATAATTGCTATATACTGTACACTTTATCACACCTAGTGCTAGACTGCTATAGCATGCTCCTTCTTTTCCATTCTATTTCAGCCACTTATTAACTCTGCTGTCTGTGTCTTTCCAGTTCCTGTGGAGTGGTGTTGTCAATTGTGTTCTTGTTGGTAGTTTTTTTTCACTATTCTGCTCCTATAACTGATCTACTAATTTGCTGTTTTGAACTCAGCCTTTGTCGGAATTATGGGTAACACAAGATCATACAAACTGCTAGACTGGAATAGTTTCAATTCAGGTATTTTACTAGTCATTCAGTACTACATATGCTGACAGAAATTATGGCAGCTCAGTGAAGTTCTTAGAAATGCTGTAGGATATTTAGATTAATGCTTCAAATTTAAATCTGTTTAATCATCAAATGCCTAAATGTCTTGTTTTATTGTTGTTAAAGACTTTCTTAAAAATAATGCCAAATAATGTTTTAGTGTAAAATAGTATTGCTAAAAATAATATCAATCTGGAAAGATGAATGTTCAGATGATTATTTTGTAGTAGCTTTCAGCTCAGCATCCTTGAAATAAGAAATTTAGGGAAAGAGAATGGATTCTTACTTACAGAGATCGTCAGGTGTGAATTAGTTTTGGGTGTTTTTAAAAGATTTTTTGGTTGGATGATTTGATTTTGGGGGCACTGTTGGTTAATTTTGTTTTGATTTGCATGAGTTTGCATTTTCTTCAAGTATGGCTGAACTTCTGCTAATTTCAGGAAACTGGTAAATGTATTTATTGTAAATAATATTTATAAAAACCACCTGAAATAATGGAAAATAGATAAAGAGGACTATGTGTTTAAAGAGTAGTATGTACTCTGGGATTCGTTGCTTCATAAATTTTGTATTGTAAAATGAAATGAGCTTGTATGACTTGCATCTTAATAGAACTTTTTCATCACTTAACTTGAAAAAAACCCCAGTGTTCTATTCATTACGCAGCTTTAGGGATCGAAGTGTGTAACTCTTTTATACAACTGCAAAAAGAACAAATCAGTTGATCATGCAGTCTACATAAAAGCTACATAGAGTACTGGCCTAATAGAGGGGAGAAATATAGACCTCCTTCTCTCCAGAAATGTAGCATACTTAGGAAGAAAGGCAGACATAACTTCCCTCCATATATCCAAGCCAGCAGACATAGCCAAATGTTGATGTTCTTTAAGCTGGTGCAGTAAAAAAATATAAAGCTGACCTGACAGGGCTTGTTTCCCCTAGAAACAACCTTTTCTTTTTGGTACTTCACTGTTGCAGTGCAACTCTGTCATGTCGTAGCTTCAGTTTAGAATCATAGAATGGTAAGGTTGGAAGGGACCTTAAGAGATCATCTAGTCCAACCTCCCTGCAGAAGCAGGTCAACCTAGATCAGGTCTCATAGAAACATGTCAAGGCAGGTCTTGAAGACCTCCAAGGAAGGAGACTCCACACCCTCCCAGGGCAGCCTGTGCCAGTACTCTGTCACCCTCAGAGTGAAATAGTTTTTTCTTAGCTTAGATTATCTATATACATTTTTCATTTTATATATACTTCAATACTAGATAGTGCCTAAAACTATGGGCTTATTTTTGTTTCCTTGTTCCTTGCTACAGTGTCTTGTAGTATGAGGTTTTCTGATTTTATTAGCTTGTTCTAAACTGACAATATTTAAAAAGTAATTTACATTCTGTATGAAAAGAATATTATGAAATTCTCAGATCTATTGCTGGAATAGTGTAGTGTGATCCAATGTGTTAAAAATATATTGATTTTTTTGTCTTGTATGCTATCTTGAAAAGTATGAATTAATTGTTGCTTCTTCAATGAAGTGTTTAGTAGAGTGTCACTATGTAAGAATTTTATTAGAGTTTTGTTAGAATAATGGAGTTAATGAGTTATGTGCAGATACTAAACATATGTTGGGCTAAGCTAGAAAGGGATTCAGAAATGTAAGCTTGGAGACCTAAGGGAAAATCATTCATTAATTTCTTGACAGAATATGCAAAACAGTAGCCTATGTTTTTTAGAAATAACATGAAAAATACACACACACACCTTTCCCCCCCCACACACCCACATTTTATACCCAGAGGTGATTGTTACCAAAAAATTTTGGAGTAAAGAGTTTTAACCAAACGATAGTTTTAGAGTTAATACCTCCCTGTGTGTAATTTTTTTTTTTGCCATGACATGTGCCAGTAGCAAAACCAAACTGTCTGTAGTAATAGTTTTGATTAATGCTGCTGGCTAGGGACTGACCAGGTTATTTTCATATTCCTGGAAGAATGTGTTTTTTTGCAGTGCTAAATGTGTTGCTGAACAATCAAGAAAGGAGGAAAAGAGTAGAACAGTTGTTAAATATGATGTATGATGGACAGTAAAGTTGCAGATTGCGTACCTGTTGACTGTCTTGGACTGGAGTAATGAATACAGATCTGTTAATGTTGAGATCTCCCCTTTCTAGACTTTTATTGCCAATTCTGTTGTTGCTGGATGATACGTGGCCTGAAGGAAAGCAGAGATTTATACAGCTTAAGAAAAAAATTATATCTTTACATTACATTAAAGTTAGCAAGAATGTAATCAGGACCTTAAGTAAGTTAAAATTACGTTCCTTTTGGAAAATGTTCAGACTTTGTTTAAACTTTCTAGTAACCTGTGTGGCATGTAAGGGTTTTGTGGAGGGTTTTTTTTTGCCAATGGTAAAGGGACTTGGTTAAGTGCGAAAGGTACAGCAGGATCGTCTGATGATGGTGAAAAGTCAGAAATTTGTAGACGCTTGAAAATCGAGAATGGAAGTAAAGACTGACTTCATTCAATGAATAAAAAATAAGCTACTTAAACATCAGGTAATTGTGTATAATTCAATGACAAAATTATTTAAATGTGTCTAAAATGGCAAAAAGGTGGTGATCAAGATGAGCATGATAAAAGTAGAGAGATGAGCACAAACTCATAGAAAAGAAGGCACATAGTACAGTAGAAATACTTTGACACCGTCTCTGAAAAGGTTGTTAAGGATGTGCTATAAATAGAAAAACATGAACTGAATCCTCGATCCAGTAGACTGTATCATTTTTAAAGTTTCTCCCCTAGGTTACAGAGAAGAAGATTCCTTAGGATGTACAAGGAACTTATTGAATAGAGACTGCTTTTGCATATGATTGTTTCATAGAACTAATATATATGGTGTTCTCATATAATTACATTTTTGACCTCCTTATTCAGAGAGCTGCTTCAGCAGTGATTCTTCAGCTTCAGTAGTCAGAAATATGGAAGGAGAAAAGATTGATAATAAAATTCCTAGGGATCTCCCGAGCACCTTGTGTGATACCAGACTTGCTGTTGGAGTGTGAAATTCTCCAGAATGCAAGTTTTGTGTATGAGGAAATGCAAGAGGAAAGCTTGAATATATTTTGGTTCTCTAACTGAATGCTTTTCTTTCACAGAAATACAAACATACAGTGAATATGCAAACATTTCATACAACTGTCTGGGGTGTAAACGTGGCATACTCTCAATAACACAGCAGAAAGTGTCAGTGTTGTTGTTAATGTCTGATGTGGGTATTATTCAGAATTAATAGAAAACCAACATTTTAAGCTTTACCTCTTGCCTTTTCTTGGAGAATTTCCAGGTTGACTTCTTGTACATCAGTGTGTGTTGATATGATGATGGAAGCTTAAGGCAGTTATCAGTGGCTTTTCAGAACAGAATGAGGGGTACGATGTTTTTCAGTTTTACTCTAGTGTTCTTCAACCTTTTGAGGAGAGTAAATATTCCTAAATGGTTGTTATGGTTAACATGATTGGTGTTTGAATGTTCTTTTTTGAAGCAGATGCACCTACACATTAATGAAATAACGTTATTTGAGGCTGATTTGTTTTGGAGAGTTCTGAGTAGATATTTATGTAATGAAACAAAGAGTGGTCACTATCAGTATTCCTGTGTTCTGTTAAGAGAACAATACATTAATAAACTGGGCACGTAAAACTTCAGTTTTAGAATTCTTTGCCTAATAGTGAGTAATGATATTTCATCTATTCATTTTGATTTAAAAGCCTTCCTGAAATTTGGCTAATGGTGTGAAAGCTATTGTAGACTTTTTGCTGCACAAGTCATCCAATAAAGCTGTTGCTTGTTGCACAGTTAAAGTTTGGTGTTCAATTGAGAGTACGTAAGAAAGAGAACTCTAGCCTTGGGGAAGATTGTTTTACTTGCATGTAGCTAACTCTTCCTAATTTCAAAATATAGGACATGATTAAAACTATTATCTTGATACAGTTTCCTTCTTAGATTACAATGATATTTTTTTCAGCCTTACAATGTGTCACTCTGGTTGTGAAGATACAGCTGTAGAACTTCTTGCTTGGCTCAAAATATATTATTGTTAAAAGAAAACTAGAATAATTGTAGTTGGAAGGACACCTTCCAGCTAGTACACAATTACAGGTAAACATGTCCTTGTGAAATGTCTGTGAACACTATTATAAGAAGATGGCAGGTAACATATGAATTCTGACTGACCATAATGGGATTTTAGAAGTAAGTCTGGTTAAATGTTAGCGGATGAGATTGTTTCCTGAAGTGAGTTAGGCACAAGAGGTTTTCCTTCTAAGTGCTGAGACTGAAGTACCTCAATAGGTGCCATCTTTCCTATGAAGAAATACCATAGGATTGTTTGGGGTTTGTTTTTTCACGCTTCACTTTTGACTTTGGATTCTGTTAGACAGTGCATTTTGTCTTTGACATTTTGCACTTAAATTATCGGTGTTTTTTGTAAATGTTGAGGTTTTGGTATCTCTTTATACAGTCTCATTGGGGTCCTGAACTCACTCCAAGAGGCACTGTAGGAGGAGTTCATTGGATCCAGAACTTTGGGGAGGCTTCTCTGACTAGTTTGTCTTAAAGCAAAATAAGCAGTTGTGAGTATATGGAAATAATAAATTCATTGTCTGTGAGTATAACAAGTGAAAGCCTGATGAGTATAAGCAATGAATATGAAATAGAGAGACAGTATTATTTCATGCCAAATAATGCCATCCTGTTTCTGCAATTGTGCAGTAAGGTAGATAGTCTGCATAGCAGTCAGCAAGAAAGTAGCAGTTTTGTCTGTGAACATCTCTCTGTTGAGAGAGTAATATTTTTATGTGCTTAAAATTCTGCGTATTTCTTTCAATAAATAAATAAATTAGTATTATTGTTATTTGTTTTAAGGTTCCAGCTGTAGTTAACTTGTGGTTAATTTTGTAATACTACTTATAAAATAGGTATAATGCGATTTAGGAAGTGTGGTTTTTTTACAGCATAGTGTCTCCAGCTTTGAGTAATAGCTCCTTTGTTGCTGCCGTTTGAAGATGTGCTTTGAAGATTGCTCATGTTTTAAAATAGATTGTATTTATTATGCCAAGATGACAAAACAACAGAGAGATATAAGAAAGAATAAGTAGTTAGTTTTTTACCTCACAGCTCTTCAAAGTAGCAGACTTTGCCCTTGTTACTGTAATAGGACCAATGAAAACAGATTTTTACATCTTCTGTAGTGGCCCACTCACCTCATGATTAAAGTTATCCACAGCTGTGAGGACTTCACTATTATAGGATGAATAACTGATTGAAGTAATAACTAAAGGATAAAATGACAAAGTTGCAGCTTTAGATCTGACACACTCATTTTCCAGAGACAAATTAATTTCTGATATCTAACATTTTGTTCTGACTGGGCAGTACTCTTGAACTTCTGTAATTCTAAGAAAGTATGATGAAGTTAAAACATTACTTTCAAGAGTTATCTTAATAGTTTAATTTTGGGTTCAGTTTTTACTATGTACAAGTACTCTGTAAATTTTATTGTAGTCTGCCAAAAATTATCATGCAGCACATGGTGGTTTCCTTTAGCTATAAATTAAATTATTACTGCAGTTTTGGTATAGTTGCAGGATTATATATATATTTTTAGAAGATGGTACTTTTTTTTGCAGCTTGTACTGTTCCTGTCAGACATTCATCTAGGATTAAAAGCAGAAGTCATAGGATGTGTTACTGTTATGGCTGTGCATTTATGCTTGGTGGTATTTGCAGCAGATTTCTTTGAAGCCATTGATGGTAGACAGTTGCCTCAAAGCTTACAGGATGTAGCCTGCCCAACTGATTAATTCATGTTTATTCTTAAGGTCATCTAACTTGCAGTGTGTGTTGATAGGTAAAGTATGGAATAGTAGAAGTTTGCTTCTTTCAGTGTGAAAGTTCAAGTAGTTACTCTCTTTTAATCTGGAACATTCAGTTTGGATTTACCAAGTAGAATTGGCTTAGGTTACAGATGTTAATGTTGCAGTGGACTGTATAAAATACTTGTGGTTAGTGACGTCAGTCGTAAGGTTTACAAGATGCCAATCTTTATGTGTCTGAGCATTCAAACTGTTCCAAGGAGTATTTCCTTGAAATCAGGAACAAATATAGGGAGACAAGCTTACTATTGGAGATATCGACAATATGAAGTTGTTCAGGAATACGTGGCCGAGACATCTGATTGGAAGTTTAAGTAGGGCTCCAAAAGCCAATTTTTCGTAATTCTTTCCCAGGGGTTGAGATAGGTAAAAACATCTCCTGGTGCATTTGAAATTCTTTAATGAAAGTATAATTCCTTAGACATATTTCTGTCAAAGTTAGAGATACATTCACCTATATCATAGATACAAAAGCTGTGGCAATTCTCCTATTTTTGTTTCACACTTGCTTTTTTGTGTTTTTGCAAGAAAAAAAAGAGAGTATTCTCTAGTCATCCTAGCAATGATGTAGAGTTTTTTTCATGGCATTTAGAATATAAGAAAAGAATTAAGGAGTTTTGATGGCAATGTTACTAAAAGGAATACTTGGCTGCTTCTTCATCTTGGGATATTTCTTGGTATTAAGCTAACAGTCCTCAATAGTGAGCTGCCAGTAAAGGAATGATGCTGCTCTTTGGTACAATCTCTGCCTTGTGTTCTTACAGTCTTGTGGCCCTGTGGTGATTTGATCTGACCCAATAGAAGACTAGCCTAGACTAGAAGACTGGTTTTGTGTTCAATTGGACAGCTGAAATATCTTATCCTGTAAATATATATAAGCTGTATGCAGTTTTAATCCTAAATGTTTTTAAAATTGTTTCTTCAATAATTGAAGGACTTTGTCAACATCCAAATGTAAACCTGCTTTTTTGTTCATTCAGCAGTTTGGGCTTGATAAATGAGATAATGCATTCTCTTACCTCATCTGGCAGAAAAGCACTGATTTAATAGTATTCTCCAGGCTGGATTTTTTTCTCAGTAGTTTACAGTTTATAGGAGTAGATGTTCCTGTTCTCTTTGGTGATGTGGTGGCACAGTTTTCTGCTGGTTTAGTGTATCTTAGTTTTATTTCGATAAATTCCAATATCTACTTCCTTCCGTTTCTGTATCATAAGCAAAGTTTTTATTTTCACATCTTTTAGTCTTAAAGATAAATATAGGGAGTAATTTATTTAAAAAGGATGGAGTGGCGTTGAAAATATTTTGATAACTTTAGATTAATTTGTTAGTAGGTCATTTGTTATTTGCTACCCAAGTTTTGCGTTTAAATTTTACAAAAAGCCCAGTCCTCTTGTCTGTACACTGAAGTGTTAAATATTTAAAAGGATGATAGGAAATTTCAGTATTTGTGGAATAATCAGAAAGGACTAAATTAAACTTCAAGGTCCATGGAAGGCTACTTGTAAACCTAAAAAAAAGTCTTTAAAAAAAACCCAAAAAACCTACAAAAATTGCATTTTTTTTTTAATATGTAAGCAAATTAATAGGTTTTAATGAGGAAGCTACAAGAGGATAATGGCCCTGCCTAGTGAAAAACTCAAAGATTGAATTTGAAATAATATTATGTCTCCATTGTAATTTTTCAGACAACGGAACATTGAGTTGTTTGCAGATTTTGAAAACTTTCATGATATGATTGTCCTCATTTTAAAACGTTACATGATAAATGCAAATATTTACTAAGTTATACAATATTAAAATAGGTTGAAAGGAATCACAAGGTTCCTACTTCAGCATAATTGTTTCAGGATGTCTAGGGATTCACCTTTAATGCAGTAACTCTTGAGTATTGGTCTGTGTAATCAAGAGACCATTCTTAGTTTCTCTTCAATTTTTAAAACTCTGTTTGGACTTAGCATAATGCAGATGCTGGCTAAAACTTTAAAGGCCCTTTAAAGGTGCAAGTGAACCTCTAGCAAACAACTTTGAAAGGTGCTGCTTCTTACGAATCAGAAGGCACTGACAGTGTCTAGGGTTATCTCCAGGTGGAAGATTTGGACAGGAGTGTTGTCTTCTGGACAATACAGCCCTATAGAAGTCAACTTAGTATTTTGAAAGAAAGAGAGAGGAGAATTGGTGGTGGATAGGGCTGACTCAAAGAACGTTTAAGGCACAAAATAAGTACAGTGCTATTTGCATCTTCTAAAGCTGTTATTTAATAAAATTAATTTGAAGAGTTTCAGTTGAAGGAGGTCTGAGTTGGTACAATTTTTACAGAGTACCATTGACAGAGTTGTTTCTCTAGCCTCCAACTCTAGAAGCAATGTGCATTGCTTCCACTTTGATATAAATATCATGCCAATTCTGAAGCATCAATGAAAATAGGTTTGATATTCAGTCTCTGGTTTCCAGTAAAGGATGCATAATAGCAGTGTGATTTTTTTTTTTTTTAAAAAACTTTTTGCTTAAAAGTTGTAGATAAACCTTGCTATAAACTACTCTGTAGATTTGCTAGAAAAGCTTGTGATTGAGTGCTATGTATGCTTGCCTTTTTGCTTCCACCTAGAATCCAGGGCCATTACTTTCTGTAACCATTTCAGTGAGCTGCCATAGTTTTCAGTCTGTACTGTCACCTGATCCAAGCATGCGCCAAAATACCCACCGTTTCTGGCTACTGTCTGCTGAATCTGCTTTGCAAACCCTTAGTTCTTAAGCTTTTGCCTTAGCAAAATACAGCAACAGACACTCCATGGAGTGTACTGGACACATGCCATCCTGCTTCCCTAACTCCTCTAATTGTTTATGTAAATCCTTAGCTTTACTAAACTTGTAAATGCTACAATGGCATCCCCATGTGAAATTGTGTGGCTCGTGTCAAAAAAGGCTGCTTGTGAAAATATTTGTCAGAAGAATATGAATGCTACACATTGCACTGCATTCAGTGTTTTGTATCAATTTATGATTGCAATGTCATGGTGTTTGATTTTAATTGTAGACAATATTTTTGTCTTTTAATATGCAAGGTAAGTTCATGTAAACTGAATGTACAGTAATGATATATAAACATACTGATTCCTGGGTTTGGCTTCTTTCTGAAAGGAAAAAAAAAATACTCCATTAAATGTCTTCAGCAGAGGATGCAGTCTTCTTTACAAACACTTGTTTATGCATGACTCAGAAATTTTTTAACTTGTGCAATAAGAATTTGTTGCATTTTTTGAAAGATACTGAGTCTGAGCAGTGAAGACAATGGCTGGTAAATTGTTCTTACCTCTACTAAGAATGAAAGTGATCCATTATGTTACTATAGGTAATAGTTTTGTTAATTCTGATGTGAACGGATTCTCATGGTAAAGGCTTAAATGTTGCTTTAGTAAGACATAGTGTTGATCAACCATACAACAGAATGTGCTTCCCGTTATGAGAAGATGTTCTTTCAGATAACTTGAGTGAGAAAATTTTGTTAACTCTCTTAAGAACCTGTTTCTAAGCTTTAACTTAAACTATAAATTTTCTATGGAGGGAAGTTAAATGTCTGCATAGAGTTTGGGACCCGTCACTATCTCTATCTTTTCTGTTCTCCTTGAGCATATCTGTTCCCTTTTCAACATTTCATTGTGTTTCAGTTTTCACCGTGTCTACATACCTTTTCAGTGTCATATTCTTGTTTGTAATCTTATTTGTTATGCCACAGTTCCTTTCCTGTTCATCCCCAGTTCCCTCACCTGTTGCTCACTTTCAGCTCCTTTGTCATGACTTCACCTTTTCCTGAACTTTTTGTTATAGAAAGGTGACAAGTAGGAGCAATTTTTGCCAAATGGTACCTAAAGATGTGAAAAGTGATGATTTAGTAAAATTGACTCTTTGGCCTTTTTTTTTATGTCTAGAAAAAGGCTACATCTCCTTTGCAGATGTTTTTATGTGCAGCACAAAAGTTTGTGTGGCTGTTCTGTCAATGTATATAGCCAGCTGCCTGTGATTAAGTCAAATTGAGCAGGAATTGTTCTACATAGTTGGTGAACCATTTTTTCTACTGCTTAACACTCCTCTGTTAGAGAGAGAAACACACATTGATAAGCAGTCCTGTTTGTGATTTGATGGGGAAGGAGGAATTGCTCCCAAGGTCTGTGTCCATTCCACCATAAAGAGTCAGGAATAGTATTTACAGAATATACTTGTGGTCTCTCATCTCCCATACAGCTCCACATTTTGTCAGGTGCAGCCTTTGCCTTAAAATGGATCACCAAGGTTGTAAATCTACATTTGTCTACCAATACTGTGTTTAACTCGAGGTAGCAATCACAGCCTCTGTTCAGACAGAGATGCACATGCAAAAGAGAAGACATTTCACTTCCTGCTTTCTTTTATGTGAACCACAAATGATTTTCATAGCTGAGCTTTGAAGCTCCAGCCCTATGGATGTGATGGGTCATTTCTGCATGATTCTCAGCTTCTGAGAGCTTGAGAAATATGAGATTTTGTTAGCGGATAGTCCAGCTATCTGAGTCAAGGTTACTGTATATTGATTGTCTCAAACATTTGATTTTTCAAGTCAGTGAAAATATTTCAAAAGTGTTTTCAGGTTGAGAAACAGTGAAGTGCAATGCCTCAATGTTTTACTAGTAATGCATTGAAACCTGCTGAAAGTGAACTTGGGTATAATGCAACGTGATTGATACATGGAAATCCTTAATCTGTTTTGTGTCTTAATGTGTATATTTCTGTCTTGATTGTGGAGGACCTGCCTAAGGACTATGGCTATAGGGTGTTTTTTCTGCTCAGTGCTCATTTCTTGAAGCAAAGGTTGGATAAACTTCAGTGTGGACATCCAAGGTTGCTGTCAGTCAGTACAGTCCTATGAGTTACACGAATATTAACATCTGAAGTTAGGTATAGTTTAATATACCTACTTCTGTACTCTTTCTTTAAATTAAAAACTGATAATTAGTTTATTTTAGGAAGCTGAAAGTCTAGTTCTCAATGAAAAGTTGAGGTAAATTCATGAGTAAGTACATCTCGCCGTACAATATTTTTGTTTCAGTAAAATCAACGTATGTGTATCTGCATCTTTCATTTTCGTTTGTCATGTTGTCAAAGAACCTAGTGTATGATATGGGCTTATCATACACTACATTTATAAATATTCCTGATAGTACAAAATTGGTTCCCAATGAATCTCAGGTTCTGACATTGATGTTTCAAATTGTGATTCAGCAAGGATATCTCAATTACCAGAAGTTTGTATCTGTGCAAAGTTCAGTTGATTTCAGGAAAATTGTTTAAGAATCTGTCTACTCAGAATGTCTGTAGCGTCTAAGTGCCTATTGTTTGTTATTGTTTCCCCCCTTATGTATCAACAATTAACATAGTTTTCAGCTAACTGGTACAGGTAAGCCTTTTGAAAGAAGAAATAGTTGACAGACTCGGATTTTAAATTACAGTACTCATTGGCAGTACTGAGATGGGAGCTTTAGTTCTGGGAAACTAATTACTGAACAGCTAAAATAAATGGATTGCATAAACTTACTCAAGTAGCACACTTTTTTTTATTTTTTTAATGTAGGATTCAAGCAAAGCAGGTAGGATACATTTTAGCATATAACCTCAAAGACAATAAAGGTGATTAAAATGCAGGGGATGGGGTTGCTAGGATATTGAAGAAAAAAAGCATTGACGAATACATAGCCAACGTACATCTTATTAATGCTTATGTAGAAGTAGTTTCAAAGTTAGAAGTGCTGAAATAAGAACCACAGAGTTGTGTATTTGATTAGTGATAGTCATGAATGAATATTTTTAGGAACTGGTTAACAGAGAGAACTGCTTGCAGCTGGAAAAACTACTGAGATTACTTCAAAGATGTCAAGTGTATACCAAAGTAAAAGAATACTTTATTACTACAAATACTACTAGTTTTCCAGTGTTACAGAGTATCAGTGATGCTTTGTTGCAAGTTGTGTGCTGCTCTTGTGTTGTTGGAAACTGACAGTATGGTCTTCAAGTAGGTAGAGATTGGAATAGTAGCTACAGTATTTTGGTGTTAGCTGTCATATGGACAACAAGAACAACTACTCAGTAGTTTTTCAGAACCTGCTCACTGGGGTGATAAACAAGGAAATTAATGAAAAAAAGCCCTGTTAATGTTTGTGTCAAGTGTAATAGCTAAGAAATAAGAAATGTCCAGGTACAATGAAACACCTGAATATGAAAAATTCGACTTTTCAGATTAATTGCATGAAGCTTTAAGTTGACACAGTGCAGAATAGTGAACTGATTTATACTTTGTCTTTCAGATGAACCAGAGACACGAGATGCATGGTGGGCAGAAATCAGACAAGAAATAAAATCCCATGCCAAGGCATTGGGTTGTCATGCTGTAGTGGGCTACAGTGAATCAACTAGCATTTGGTAAATCATGATGGTTTGATTTTCAAAATGCCACAGAATTTTTTTTTTCATCTTCAGTGCATTAAAAATAACTGTTTCAACACAATTGTTGGTACTGTGTAATGTGTCTATCTCAGAGAATTTGTTAAAGTAACTTTCTGAAATTTCAGTATTGTGCTTCTTTTGTAAAAACTATTTTGGCTTGTGTTTTTATTGGGCTTTAAATTTTCATGAGCATGACAATTTTTTTTCTATATCAAAACATACATATTTGCTTTTATAGTAACAATTTATCTTTGAAGTTTTCTAAACATAATCTACGTAAATAGTTAAGAATGTTCCTAAAAGTATGTGTATTGCAGTTCTGTTACTGGGTAACAAATGGCAGATCAGTACTTAAATGGTAAATTTCAAATTTAAGGCACAAGTTCTTTACGAGGAATTTATTAATTCTAAGTTAAAGGAGAGTATATTACCTGATAGTAACTGTCTGCAAGCAGGTAACAACAACTCACCAGGATTACTTACAGAGATAAACTAGTAAACTGCATTGCAATGTACATGTGCCTATGCCTGTAGAGTATTTTGGGTATAAAGATTCTGTATTTCTTTCTGGAAAATGCCTAAAATGTTGAAAATTATTTTCATCTTTCAGTACTACAGCAGTGTTTAAACTGCAGCTATGCAGTCTTTCTGAGTTTAAATTTGCTAGCCTTGCATCCTGTTCAGACCAAAACTCCAGTGTCTTACTCTATTTTCTTTGTCTTAGAAAATTCGAATCTTGTGTGTTTAATCTTAATAACAAAGTTTGTGAGAGGCTTAAAGGTTGTGAAAAATAATCTGGGATTAATCTAGTTACTTGCCCTACTCTCTGGCCCAGGAATGTTTGTGTGTCTTTCTACCTCCAGAAAGTAATCTATGGAGAGTTTCTCCTGAGGCAGTGGTTCTTACTGGTATAGAAGAGTACTTTGGCTCATGAGTTGTTTTGAATTGCTATAGGAAGATAATTGAAGCACACTCAGACATCTGAATTTTCTGTCATGTTGTTTTCACCCAACTGCTTTAAAGCAAAAGCATTAAAGTTTGCTTTCTTCAAGAGAGAAGTTGGAAAAAGAAGTTTCATTTTAATTTGCAATTGATAACTTGAAGAAAGAAATACAGTTATACAGTAATTTCATGAGTGCACACCATCTGTTGGTAAAGTAGTAAGATAACCAGAAGTGATCAACACTGATCAAGTCTGTTGCTCCTTTGCATTTATTGCTTCACTGCAGGTAAAAAAGCCACCGCCAAATACCTTGATCTTTCTCAAAACTTGACAAGAATTTTTGAAAGTCAAGTGCTTGTGCTAGTAACAGTAGGAAAACGGGAGAGCTTGCTTTACAGACAAGGCATAGTTATGTCCGGTCTTGTTTGGTGTATTAAACACCATATTTGCCTCAGAGATGCAATGTGCAAATTTCCATCACTGAGGGATGGACTTCCACTAAAATGGAAGATTTATTCCTTTGGCTGACAGTTTCCTTGTAAAAAGCATCAATGTTTTGTCAGGGTGTGGTTTGGGGCTTTGATAGTTTTTGTTTTTATTTTTTAACCTTAACTATGGCAAAAGAATGTACAGAGTATAGATAGGCGGTCAGTTATTGGGTTATTTCAAGTTTCATTTTTGTTATGCAATTAAATTTGGTAGTATTTAATCATCAAATAGGGTTCTTGTGTTTACTTGCCAGTTTAGCATGCATAAAGAGCAAGGCACTGTAAGTACTGGTCTGCCAGACATGTTATATGTGAAAAATTATTCTGGAAAGAGAAACAACAAACAAAAAAGGCACATGTGTCATTCTAGAAAATGTGAGAAAGTTTTTCTCCGTATTTTTTTCCAGTACTATATTTTAAGTACCGAATGTTAGAGATCTGTTTCTTATTTAGCAATTTCAGAAATATTAATAATTTGTACCACTGAGAGTCATGAATTGGTCAGTTACTTTGCATGCTGTATGTACCATTATTGTAGCTCATAGTCAAATATTCCTGTTTTGCTACTTTTTATCCTCCAACAAACGTTCTTGTTGCTGTTATGTTGTAACTTCATTTTGAGAGCAAATGTTTACATGATGATGAGACAACTTCAACTTTGCCTTGATAAACAATTATTTTTTAAATATTTATTTGCTTTTGTTGGTTGGCTGGATTTATTTGCATTAACCATAGGGCCGAAAATCACACTTTGTGATGTTATAGCATATTATTTATAACATAAGGCAAAACTCTTTCTATTTAGTCCTTCCACCTCTTTTGCTTTTACAATGATTTAAGTACTGGAAGAGAATTGTTAGTTAAATTTAATGGATACAGTTGCACAAATTCACAAAATTAGTATTTGTATTGAATTCACTGAGACTTTTGTACAAAGCTTTTAATCTAATAGTTTTAAGGACTAAGTAGGAGGAATTCACTTTGTTGTAATTCTTTTCTCTTATAGTGAAGAGGTCTGTATTTTGTCCGCGTCTGGCACAGCAGCTGTACTGAACCCTAGGTTTCTTCAGGATGGCATCATGGAAGGCTGTTTGGAACAAAGGTTGTCATGGCAGCCTGGCTTCTTTTCCATAGGGTCAGAGAAGGGAGAGGTTGATTTTTTTCCTCAGAGCCAAGATAGTGCTTCTCTATTAGGGTAGGTTACAGTGTTACAGTGCAGGATGCGGGACCAACCACTTTACTGCTTTTCACTAACAACAACAACAACAGAAGTAATGGAACTCTGCACCAAATTAGATATTCTGTTTTTGTTTTTAACAGTCTGAATAAGGTAACACATTTGACTACTAACCACAGATCATAACTCAGTTATTTTTCTTTGCCACTCTTCAGGTATCTTTCTCAACTTTATATCACTCTATAAAAAATGACATATGTATGCTAAATGATGTAAGCCAAAAACTACTGTGGCTGTAATATGTATATATATGCTATATATATACTATTTAAGACCTCTATGGGAGATGAACTAGCTTGGTGGTAAAACAGAGATGATGCTAGATTTTTATGATTCTGTGTATGTTTCAGTTGAAGTTTATGAAAAAAAAATCATGAAACTGATGGAAAAACATTGTTTTCCTTTGTTTCTCCTCATGCAAATTGAAGAACGAATGTGGACAATTACTTTTTTGGGAAAAAAGTAATTAGATTAATGCGTATTGGTAATTTATTATTTTTTCATTGGGATAGTAGTCAAATATTTCAAGACATTATTGTAGTCATAAGTAAGACTATTTATTACATATTGGCACTTGCATTACTTTTTCCATAATACCTCTGTCAACATGGTACTATTTATTATTCCTGTACTTTGTTATCAGGAGGACATTATCTTCTGGTGTAGACTTTTGAAAATGAGCCAGAACAAAAATATTTGTTTCCCTGTTCACTGTATGATGAAGAGAAACAAATATCATGTTCATTATATGAAGAAATTGTCATTTTAATAAAAATGTGTATTTTGGTGCCCCTAAGAATCTTGACATAGATTAGAAATGCCAAAGGAAGGTGAAATAACTAAACAGATCAAGCCCACCTTCGAGACCAAATATATTTGCCAGAGTCTACGATAACTAATGTTTTGGATCTGTCAGATTTGTTTAAGCATCTCTTCAGAATTCACTGAGATTAATTGTTGATGTGAAACAGAATAAATTTGCAGCGATGCAGTTAGCCTGTGCTTTTTCAGATTTTTATGGTTGTCTTTCTTGTATATTTATTATTGAGGAGGAGGAGACTAAGCATTATAACTAGGTGAATAATAACTTTTACCTAATGCCTTGTTGTAGGAAACAATCTTGATATTCTTCATACAGTGTTAATATATACTATGCTGCTTCTCAGTAGGATGGTTGGTTTGTTGTTTACATTCTGCTCATTAGGTTTGTGCAGATTTTTGGACACGATCCATCTAAAGGAGACTTTTCATTGTATTTGGTGCAGCAGATTCTCAGTACAAGTGTTGTACCGTGGGCTGCTTTTGGAAATCATAGTGTCTAAAGCCAACTCAGTAATGTTTTAGGTTTATATAAATCGTTGATCATTGTATGTGCTTTATCTTGATCCCTGCATAACAAGTTCCAATGCCAGTTTTATTTATAGCGTTTTTAGCTGCTAGTGTGCAGCCTGATTTTATTCTTCTAATTCATAAAATCAATACTTGTCACATTAGCATAATGGAGCAGGGTATAGCTGCAGTGTATGGTTTAAGTAGGTATCTGTAGGTGTTAATACACATGTGCACATATTAATAATTGTAATAAGATGCAGATGTTTTAAGTATGTTCTTCATAATGTGTTTTTAGGATTGAAGAAGCTTCACCACCAGGGTGTGGATTTTGCCACATACCATATGATGAATTGAACATGCCATTTCCTGCTCACCTTACTTACTGTTACAACTGCAGGAAGCAAAAAGTTCCTGATGTCCTTTTCACCACAATTGATCTTCCTGTAGAGGCAATAGTTATTGGAAAAGGATGTCTTATTCAAGCCAGGTATCTATCATAATGTTTTATTAATAAAGTTTTGGAAATCTTTGAAAGAATTCCTGTTGCTAAAATCCAGTATGTTATCAAACCTTAGATTTTTGTGTTGAAATGCTAGGAGTTGGTGACAGTTTATTAGGGTACTGGAGGAGGAGGAGGACATCATTCTCTTACCCCTGCGTTATGTGTCATGCCTGTTGATGGACATCTGGTAATTTATCCCTGTTGATGGACATTTCGTAAATGTTCTGCCCTTTTTCTTCTTAATGCCTATGAAAATTCCTGTAGCTTGTCTGCCTGGATGTAAGTTTTCATGCTTTAACTTGCTGTTTGGTACTGCTAATGTGTTCTGATACAGTTAATTGCTCTGGAAACTCAATGAACTGTTTTAAGTCAGTTGTGTTAACTGTGTGATAATGTCCATAATGGAATATCAGCTCTATACTAGAACGGCTAGTATAGTAGAGTTGGATCTGACCTGTTGATGATGTGGAGGGGACTGTGGACTGCATTCTCTTGGAGTTTACCAGTTGCACCACAATGAGTGGTATCAGTTAATACAATATCTGTCCAGTTTTGTCCTCCCTCTGAGAGATGTCAGAAAACTAGAGCAAGTTCAGTGGAGAGCCACCAAGGGAGTAAGGAGAACCTGTGGAAAGACTGTAGGTGCTGGACTTCTGCACTCTGGATTGAGGAAGGATTCAGGGGAACCTAATAGCAGCCTGCCAGTACCTATAAGGAATTTTTATAGCATGTGTAGCCATCAGCACAGTGGGAGACAATGGGCCTAAGGTGAAGCAAGAGAGATTTGGAGTGGATAAAAGTAAAAACTACTTAAATGTGAGGACAAACAGTCCGTGGAGCAGATTGTGTAGGAGGTGTTGCAGTCTTCATCTTTGTTGAATTTTCAGGACCTGACTGGATCAAGCTCTGGGCATCCTTGTCTGAGCTCAAAGTTGACCTGTCTTTGTCTGTACGGGAGATTGAACTGAAGACCTGCTGAAGTCTCTTCTCACCTGAGTTTTTATGATCCTACGATTATCGTTCTCTGACTTCTGCTAGAGCAGAATTACTAGAGCTACTGTAGAGATGTGTTCTGTGCTCCTCCTTTGATATTTTGTGTTTTACTAAATGCTGTCTTCAGCACCATTGTGGAACTTGACTTCTAGTTATATGACGGTCTCTGATCTGTCTCTTGGTGCACTTGCAGGTGTCCATTTTTTCTAGAATAATTCCTCAAACATTCTCACTCCACCAAAAAAAAAAAAAAAAAGGAGAAAAAAGGCCTGAAGCTGTAGTTTAAGAAAGATTTTTTTATTTTTAGGGAACTTGTTACAACTGGGTGAATTACTGTATTTTTCTGATATTACTGTATTTTTCTCAGTGTCTCTATCTGCCTCAATCTTTTTGATAGTACTGGGATATACAATGAGGAAAAAAAAAAAATCAAACTATCTTGTGATCACTTTCAGTCTTCAACAGGCCATTAAAACTGTTTTATCTGCTGATGTCATGTTCTGTTTTGTATCATCAGGTTATGCCGTCTAAAGAAGAAAGCTCAAGCTGAAGCAAATGCAACATCTATCAGTAATCTCTTGCCATTTATGGAATATGAAGTGCACACTCAACTAATGAATAAACTTAAGCTGAGAGGAATGAATGCTCTGTTTGGGCTGCGAATTCAGATCACTGTGGGTGAAAATATGCTAATGGGATTGGCAGTAAGTACAGTTTTAATCTTTGGGATTCTTTTTCTGTCTTACTGTATTCTTCCACCTCACCAAGACATACAAATATTTTAGAATCCAGAGTAACTAGAGAGATTAGAATGTCATTTTAAGAATAAATTAGGTAATGGAAAGGAACCATGTGTCAGATTGTTGGCAAATCAGGACAGACTTTCAGCACAAGGAAAAGATTCAAACCGGATGAGAGGAAAAGAAACTTGAAATGGTTTCATAGCATAAATTACAGAAAAATTATTTTGTTCTTTAAAAGTCCTGTCAGACAAATTGCTGTCCCTCAAATTGCATTACAGTTCTGTGACAAGTAAAGTCGGTTAATTCCCTTTTTAAATCTTGTGGTTGTCAAAAAGAGAGAGATCTCTTCTTTGATAGCAGTGAGGAAATTAAGGGTCTTCGAGATAGTCAAAAAGTCTTCATTAACAATATTTGCTAACCTCACTCTGTCATGTAGGTTAGAATAGTGAAGTATACTACTGCTTCCTGCAGTAGTGTAAGAGGGTGCTTGGCTTATATTGTCTGATTCTTTTGTCTGAACTGATTATCTGTTTTCTGTGAATAGAAATGAGATTCTCACAGCTTCAGTGACATTATAAATGGTTTGGCCAAGTTTTATATCCTTGAAACCAACTCTTTTCCATGCAAAATATAGTAGGGCAGAGGTTGTAAATCATAGTTAGTTTGAAACCTTTAGCTAAGTTAAGAGCTCCAGCATGGAAAAGACTGATGAGAAGCAGTTTACTAAAAGAGTAGTGTGGGGTTTTTTTAATAAACAAACAGGAGAGAGAGATATATTTGTTATAGGAAGAGTTCATGCTTTATTTTACATGTCACATTGTTATCCAGTGTAAGCATTATGGAAAATTTCATAAGAAAATACCAGAAGTACATGCTTGTGTCATTGCCAGTTTTCTTAATGATTTGTTTAAAAGTCTGCAACAGGTGTGTATCTAGCAGCTTTGCCAACACCTGGTGGTATTCAGATTGCTGGGAAAACTCCAAATGATGGCAGCTATGAACAGCATATATCTCATATGCAGAAGAAAATAAATGATACAATAGCGAAAAACAAGGAACTTTATGAGATAAATCCACCAGTAAGTAAGACTTTTATATTCTTAAAACTAAAATGTTTGAGTCAAATAGATATACACCATGCATATTCATGAATTCTTAAGGACAGAGTCATTCTGAAGAGAAGTTTATTTATAATAGAAATAGAAATTCTTTTCAGTATATTTTGGGGACCTACTGGAATTTTCAGGTCTCTAAAGCCATATATCTCAATCAGTTTGTACTTATGTGCATTTAACAGATCAGAATGTTCTGATTGTTACAACTGATAATAAATTGCTTGTAATTGAAATTATTTCTGAGCTACATAGAACATCTGTTATTTTTTTATATCTGTTTCAGGAGCTACCTGAAGAAATCATTGGGTCTCCCATTCCAGAGCCAAGACAACGTTCCAGGTTACTAAGATCACAGTCAGAAAGCTCTGATGAAGTTACAGAGCTAGATCTTTCACATGGGAAAAAGGATGCATTTGTCTTGGAGGTGATAAATGTTTTCAGTACTCATTTTCATACTTCTGAAAAAAACAAAGACAGTTCTTAAACTGTAATATTTTTTCCATTTTCTATTAGTAGAAAATGTTAAGTGTTGGATTTTGCATCTTCTCTCTTTTTCTCATTCTGTTCACTTAAAGCATGGCTATATTATGCCAGGGGACAATATCTGAAAAAAGACTGAGCTGCTGTTTGTGAACATGTAGCAATATCTGCCATAATAACTAAGAGCTGTTAAGAAATGCCCTTCTGCCTACTTCAAGCAGTGGTCATGACTGGTCCAAAACTTAGGTATATTTTAATAAACATTGAGATTTTGTGCTATCATGCTTTATATTTAGCAAAGCAAAAAACTTGTATATTCTTCCTATTTCAAAACTCTTATTGTTATAGTTGGATATTCAGAATTACTAGTTTCCAGAACTGGAAATATTGAAAGAATTACAAAGAAATGCATGTGGCAAAAGAGCACAAAAAGGTGGACTTGCTTTTCTGAATTTCAGATAAAGCTTTTCAGAGTTCAAGAATTTAAAACTTCAGATAATATCTTCCTGTTCTTTCTACGGCTACGACTAGAAACAACAGCTATAGATAAAGAATATAGATTTCATTTAGAACTCTGTTCACTAAAATTTAAAGAGGCAGTTTTAACACTGTACAATTTTGAAGGAAAGAAGCCAAGTACTAAAGAAGGCTAGATTTTTGATCATCATCTTGTAGACACAAGTATTACAAATACCTGTCCTGGACTAAGAAAACTAAAGCAAATGAAATTACAGCCTGTAATTGCGGCCTAGGGTACATTCAAGACTTTGCTTTGTGTTAATCTTCACAAATCACTGTCTTCATAGAAAGTAATCTGGAAGAAAGTTTGTAGATGAGTAAAATGAGAGAATGCTGTACCAGCAGTCCATTTGAAAACAGAGGTAAGAAAGGAGAGTTAAAAAAAAAAAAAAAAAAAAGGTTGGGAGAGATTAGTACAATAAATTGAGATTAGTTGATGCTTTGTCTCTTGGAGTACATTGTTGCTCTGCAGTGCGTTAAAGGTATACTAGGGTCAAAGTAAGTAAATTGGCAAGTCCCTAAAAGTAACCTTGATGCTAGTAAACTCTTAGATTAACAACAAATGAGGACAGTTTTCATCAAGTATTTTTTTTGCAGCTGGTCTTAACAGGTTGTTTTGTTTTCTTTTGATATCATAGTCTTTGTAGACTAGGAGTGGAATTGTATCCTCAAACCAAGAGTTATTGCGGATGCTCTCTGAGGCACTGTATTGAAATAGATGAACCAATCAGAAAATACATCAATAAATGCAAAAAAGGGTTAAATGCCTTTGTTAAAAATAAAAGATGGAGTAAGGCATAAAATACACAAAGAAAAACCTCCACAACAAAACAAGCCAAAGACTGTTGTGTTGCAAGAGACTGTTTGGACAATTTATGAAAAACACTGGAAAAACATAAGCCCAGCCTCTATTTGAATTTGAAAGGCTGTTAAGGAGAGACAGTGGTAATAAAAGCTTGTGGAAGGGAAAAATTTAAGTACACTGTAGTGTATTGTGGTGAACATTAAAAATGATGGTAAAGTTAGCAAGAAAAACAAGATCTGATGTTTAAGGACTGTCATGCACTGGTTTACATTATGACAATGTGTTGGTCCTCAAATACGCATCCTTGTGTTTTGGTAGTTCAGTCTTTATAGGAAAAAGGACTTTTTGTCTGGGGAACAATTTACTGCTGTCTTTAAGAAGTTGGGCTATCAGAAACAATATTCGAGGAGCTCTAGTGAAGCTCTTGAGTCTGACCTTTCAAGAGTAAGATCGTTGTTTACTGGAAATGTATAAGAAAAAGTGGTAAAAAAATTCACTGTGATGACAAAATGCTAAGAGATGCTAGGAAGGTAATTACAAGAGGTAAGGCTGTATTTTGTGAGTTTTTTGGGGGGGAGGAGGGGAGAAAAAGACTCCTTCTCTTAGTTTAAGAGGGGGAAAGAGAAACAGTACCTGACAGAGAACCATTTAATACTGGAGTTAAGATATAGGCAGTTTCCGAAATACTTGATAGGAAAAAGTTGGAAGTTAGAGGTAAACTTTGATCTCTTGCAGTTCAGGAACACAGAATGAACCTAAAGGCACGTGGCAGAGAACTGGTTACTGAAGGTAGCAGGGCAAGTGCACTCTCAGTCTATTCTAAAATAATGAAAAAGTCTTTAAAAGATTGGATGGAGTAGAGGTTATTTGGATAGAGAAAAATAATAATCTCCAAATTTACCTTTTTCTGTTTGTTTTTCTGCTGTTCATACTAAGCAAGGTTTTTAAAGTCCTGGAAAGATTTTTACGTGTCATTGGAATGAATAGGTAGAGAATGATCATATCAGTATAATAAAGAACTTGCGAGAGCTCTAGTAGCCAAAATTCCTTAGCTGGAAAAAAGTTGTAAGCTATTTGGAACCTTTTCCAGCATTTTAAGTTCTTCTAAAAATTCTAGTTTTAACACTGTTGTCTGACATTCTGCAGTTTCTTTGTTTCCTGTGCATATTACTTTATTTTAAATCCAGTTTAATTAAGGGAACTATTTTTCCATTGTTAGGCATATTATAAACTGCTGACTAAGATTCAGAGATCTCGTTGATGGAATCATTTAAAAAAATCTCAGCTTCGCTGCCAGATGTAGATCTTTAAATGACACACTTTCTACATGTTTCCAAGACTTCTGAACGAAACAGCAGTGTGATTTTTATAAATTATTCCTTTTTCCAGATTGATGATACAGATGCAATGGAAGATGTACATTCTTTACTGACAGATGCTCCACCACCTTCTGGTATAGTTAAAACCGTATTTTTCTAATTTATACTATAGGCTGCAAAACAACAAAGTAGAACTGTTTTCATTAAAAAAGAAAAAAAAAAGGTCAAGAGTAATAGTGAAAATATTTCTGAAGTGTTTAGCCTGATTTACCTGGGAAAGGCAAGTAATTAAGCCCTTAATGGGGATTGATGCTTACTGAAAAGTGAAGTAAACACAGTATTCATGTGGCAATTTGTTGTTCACTGATTAGTACTGTCGTTGCAAATTTGTTGTAACTTCATATAACAATAGGATCTTTTTTACTAGTGTACTAGTTTTTGAAACCTATAAACTAGCCATTCGGTCTAAAAACTTTCAGAGTCAATTGAAGTAGAAGTATAGAGAACAGAGAATATTTTTTTTTAAGTATTCATAGTCATATAATATGACATTGGTGTTGTATTCCAAGAATATTATTTAAAGTGAACAATATCCAGCACTCTTGTTCAACAAGTACATTTGTATTGCCCTTGCTTTCTGATTGTACCATACTGTCAGTTGTAGTCTCTGTGTTTACTGCATTTGTAGTCTTTGCTATTAAAAAACGTCCAAGTCCAAATTTATTTGTAACTCTTAAATTGCCCACAGCATATTTCTCCAACTGAGTTAGTAGTCATTTTCTGTAGAAGGTAGTAAAATTATAGAACAGAAATAGACTAGTGCTAATTTCTTCAGTACAGAGATCTGTATTGCACCCACTCAGTGTCTGTATGCTGATAAGGATCAGGCAAGAATGTGGGTTTCATGAGTGCAAGAGAAAGGAAGAAATGAATCCCACAGAGTAACATGATGTAACACTTCGTAGTTCAGCAGTACCCTGAAAGAAAATTCATTGTCTTTGAAAGCAGTACTCTTTGATAAACTTTTCTGTGCATTTGGCTGTTTGCATTTGAGCCCATGTGTGTCTTCAGTGTTGAGAGTTTTGCGTCAGGTTCTATACCCATATAAAAGCCCACTTCTTACGCTTGGTTATATCAGCCACTTTTTCCTATATTGGGGATGAATCATTGCTTTGTATCAGTCTTCTTTACGCTATTCATGGTTGAATAGTTATCTCATATCCTCCTTGATGGAACTCCTGGATCTGAGTAAGAGGCTAATGGAATATGTTCTATACATATCATTGGCCTTGTCCTCCCTCTTTTCTCTTTTTGAGTTTCCCCATGGGTCTTCTGAGCATGTACCTGTTCCAGTCCTAGTAGTTGGTAATAATTTTGAGTACTTCTGATGTTATTACCACCAAATCTTTTATTCCTCATAGATTATGCAGTTAGGTCCTGCTGCAGTTGAATTTACTACCCTAAAATGAGACCATCAGCAGTCATCTCATGTATCCTCTTTTGAAGATGGTATGAATATGTGTGAAGCATACAGTCCTGAGTTACAAATGCCTCCATTGTGAAAATTGAGCACTTACTTTGACCCTCTCTTTCCAGTCTCGCATTTCCTTCAACGGTACACTGTTCTGCCCATCATTCTGTTAGCTTCTTGAAGAGCCCTTGGTAAAGGATCTTATCAAAAACCTTTTTGATGTCCAAAGTGAACTGTATCAGTCAGATGCCTAATGTCTACGTGCTTGTGAGCTTCTACTTAGAAAAGTGATATTGGCTCCTCTGCAGTGTCCTGTTTTTCTATCTACCCATGAACTCCATTTTCTGGAATTGCTTTAATGGGCCAGTAATGCTCTACTAAGCAAACTGGTAGATTCCACTGGTAGGTGCACTAAAAGCACATCACTACTTGAAGATTAAAGAACTCTCTGCTGGTAATGAGGTAATTTTAAGTTACGAATCAATGCCAATTAGTTATTTCATATTTTGCCTTTCCTGTTGTTTATATGAATCTTTATATTTCATTTATATATTTGTTCAAATATCTCCATTGGACACTTTGGTTAAGACAGGTTTTCTGATGGAAAATAAGCAGGGGACTGATTTCAACTATTGTGGAAACCTCCACTACTGTGGTGAACACTGATGTAAGGACAAAAAAGGCATAATTTCTGCTATTGTGTTACCATCTCTATGTATTCTTTCTATATCTTAACTTGACTCTTCAAGATTTCTGCTTTCTATATTCTGAAAGAAAATCTATTAATATTTGTACTTCTGCAAGCTGCAACAGTTTCTTTTCTAGCTTATTTTGTGCATTTACAGGGACCCTAGCAGATTTTTCTCTTTTGTACCCATTTAGCTGTATGTTTAGATTTTCAACATTGATTATTTGCTGCTTATAAATTTTCTTACCCTGCTGTTTAGTCAATGTGCTTGTTTTGTGGGTTTTTTGCCTTTTCAAGTCTCTGTTAGTAAGTGCTACATATTTGCACTCATCCTTTAGCTGGTATCTTTAAAGTGTCAGAGGATAGCTTTTTAGCTTTTCCTGTCACACCTTTTTAATAAGTTTCCTCATTTCTATATAGTTTGTCTGTTAGAAAATAGGCAGAACAGTAGTACATTTTGGGTGTTTGCCCTTCCTACAATGGTGCTTAAGTATATCTTGATCAGAGCTAAAAAACTTCTTTAAATTCTTCTCCCTGCTCAGGACAAACTAGTCAGAGAGGGAGTTCTTGTTGATTCCATGAAGCAGTCAGGGAGCTTGTCTCACAATTTGTCTTGGCATCAGATAACGTGAACTACACAATCTCCATGGAGACCAACAGTCATTGTGGCATTTCATGCCATTGTAGCCTCTCTCATCTTCCTCAACATGATGACATTTCTAACCTTGCTTTTTTAGTGGCTGTAAGAAATAATCAAAATGAGAATTTTGTAGTGAATAAGTGTTTTGAAAGTGGTGAGTTCAATCTTTCCTATCCATTTTTTCAGTGGAGTATGAATAACAGGAAGGATGTGTTTCTTTCATGTGGTGTATTATATTCTTCAGATGTTATGTTTGTTTTTTCAGTATTGGTCTTGTTTCTTGTATATCATGCAAAAGAAGGAGAGGGAAAAACACTTGTGGAACATCAAGCAAGGTCATGTTTGTTTCTTCAAAAGCATTTTTATATTTCAATGTGCAACATAGATTTCTCTAAATATTTCCTTTACAGGTTTTTACAGTTGCAACACAGAAATTATGCCTGGTATAAATAACTGGACACCAGAAATTCAAGTAAGGTTTTTAAATGGTCTATTTTTTCCCAGATTGTGTTGAAATATACTGTATTAATTTATATATATATATTAGAGATCACTAATTTTGAAAGCTAAATTAAAAAGATAACTGTTATTTTAGAAATAAAAGGAGTATTTTGATAAGAAAAATAGGGTATGAGAACCTGGGTTCTTTTTGTGGTTTTGTTTTGGTTTCCCCCACCCCCAGTACTGTTATGTAACAAAGAACCTGGTGCAAAAATTAGAAAATAATTACAGTAAATATGAACATACATTTTGGACCATGCTTAAGAGCTTGGTGAGATTTTGAACCCTCTTAAATGAAACAAGTTTTTGGCTGTGTTACTCTGTGGGATATTGAATATGGTAACATTTGTAGGTTATGGTAACTCACCAATCTGGTGAGCAGAGAAAAATTCCCTTTATAATGAGGTTTAATTGATGATGTTTGTATAACACAATTTAGTCTCAGAGAGAGAGTGTTCAAGCAGATCTAAGTAAGCTTTTACGTCTTGTTGTCACAGTGCAAAACTTTTACAGTCACAGCTCAAACCTGAAAACAATGTGACTATACCCACAGCATAGTCTCAGGTAGATGGGATTGCCATTGACATTCCATTATTGTCCACATTATTGTACATAATTAATATAATTTTCAACAGCAATTAACAAAATATGTAGCAGTTAAAATGACTGCTTTATGAAGCAAATAAGAAGAACATGGAATATTTAATATCTTGATTAAATCACTTGTTCCATATACAGTAGTTGACAGAAAATTTGCCTTTTGTTTGTAAAATTTCATGGTCAGTAATAACTTTATTTCACTTAGTGTCACTACAGTTTTTTCCTTTTCTTTCCATCCCTCTCTTTCTCCTCTTCCTTTACCATGTTATATATTATTTGCTTTCTTTATGAATTTGTATTCTTTTTAATATAACATACAAGCATATACTGGGAAAAAAAATAAGTGTGTTTGTTTCTAATTCAGATGTTCACAGCAGTAAGAGTATCCAGATTAAGCAACATTAACCTAACAAATCAAACACTTAATAAGAACTTTAATGATCTCTGTGAGAATCTGTTGAAGGTAAGAATCCTACTTCAAACATTTTATTTAATTTTTCAAATTGAATGCAAGTAAAATCAGGCTATCCTGGAAATAACATTTTCTTTGTAATAAATTTGCAGAATTACACTGCAAGATGTCTGAAATTACTTTGTGTAAAGACTGCTACACAGTGGATTGCATTCTATCCTGCCTTTTCACACTTGTAATTCTTCTTTAAAAAAAAAGTGTTTAGATGATTTCTATTGTGAAAGTAGTTTTGATCTTTAATTTCTGTGAAATAAATAATACATGTTTTAGAGTAACATGAATAATGTCTTATCTTCAACAGAGCTTGTATTTTAAACTACGATCTATGGTTCCCTGCTGCCTTTGTCATGTAAATTTTACAGTTGCTCTACCAGAAGATGAATTGGTTCAGGTAAGTAAACTGCTTCTTTTGGCCTTTGACTTGTAGGCATGCCAGTTACGGCCTTTACTTAACATTTCCTATTCCGAGTAAACTAGGCTATGGTTTGATTTACTGGTATGCCTGATGAATTCTGAAGAAAAATTTAAGGCCAGTAATGATTGTTGAAGCAAAAAGAAGACCTATTGAGTTCACCAGTTTTGCAAATCAGTGTACTACATGGTGATTCATGAGCACAATACATCTTAATAATGTATGTCTTTTTAGTTAGATAGGAAAGGAAAAGCCCTGACTGGATAAAAGTGTTACGACACACAGTGCAAGAATATGTTGTCATAATTATCTGAGTTTTTTCTTGCAATTTGAAAATGATGCAATATGCTTAATTATTTTTTAAAAAAATGTTTTCTTTAGAAATAGAGCATAATTTCTGTGTTCAATTCAATATCTCTGTACCTCTCTTACAACGATAATGAGTTTTATGATCCTTTTTTTTATGTCAGTTCACCAAGAAAGAAAGAACTGATGAACAGAATCATAAACATGGGACAATCAGGCCTACATCGTAACAACAGACCTTAGTATTACCCTCTGTGCTCTGCTGTGAAGAGTTTTTAATGTTTACATAGGTGACTTTTCCCCTTATTGTTCTATGGAAAAAGCCGTCTAGTTTGCAAACCTCTTTTTGTGGATTTACCTGATACAGCCATATATTTCTGATTTGCAGATTGCAGTCACAGCTGTTGCAATTACATTTGACAAAAACCAAGCATTACAAGCCAACAAAGCCCCTACAGAAAAATCACAGCAAAGAGGTAAATGTTGTGAGGGATGAAAAAATAAGGCATAATCCTTTTCCTTTTTAACCAGTATCTAATGAGTCTCCATTTTAATTTCAGTTATATTTACACTTTTTTACACAAAGGTTCTGAAAAATCATAAAGTCATAGCATAAGAGGTTTTTAGAGTACATATATGTGACCTCCAGCAGGATGACTTAATTACAAGTATTAGGTATTCGCTTTATATAATCAACAAACTTCTGGTAGCATGAAAAAATTGTTTGGCATTTCCTGATTCCCTGTGCCATCTTCCTTTGAATATTTTTTTTCCTAAGGAATGAGTGTAATAGATGATGACATTTCCATTGTATTTTGAAACATGGGGTGTAAGTCATTAAGAATACTTTCTTTTAAGTAGCAAATTTTGTCCTTACTTCAAGAAGGCAGAAAATAAATTATTCATAATACTTCAAAAAAGCTTCTCCAAACCCTTAAGTAGGTCAGCAATATTTTTGGAGATCAGTAAAGCGTGAAGCATTATGGAGAGAGTAGATGAGACTACTGCAGTCTGCTTATGTCATCTTGCTAACGAAGCACCATCTGATGCTAGAAATGTATGTATGCAGTCTAGATATGGGAATTTAGAACTCTGAAGGTACTCCAGTCTGAAGAATGGTATTAGGTAGTAGAATAGAGCCATATGTTTCCAAAACATTAGTTATGCCTAACTTCTTCAACAGTAAACTGTTTACTTTCATGTGAAATAAATCAGATTTTACTTTTTACTGTAATCTATAGCTGAGTCAGATCCAACTGCAGAATCAAATCTAAAACTGACTTAATATATTTTCATGAAAATAATAAATCAAATCCTGTTCAATGGAACATAGATTCTGTTCAGTTTTGCACTGGGATTTTTCTGTCACACAACTGTTAGTACAGAACTGCATAACTATATGCATATGTTGAAAATTCGGATCAGACCTGACAAAAATCAATCTGTAATGCTTATTGTTATGGCAAGTCTTATTTTGGGTGTTAATTATCAATTTGAGTATGTTTTATTGATTGAAGCATCTACAGACAATGAAGAACAGCTACAATTTCCATTGGAACTTTGCTCTGATCCCCTTGCTTCTCAACCATTCTCACCAGCTAAAGGTCAGTTAAAGGGAAGAAAGCTGAGCTATTTGTTACTGATTTTGAGTTATCTTTCATTTCTGCAGGACCTTTAAGATATCAGTGCTTTCACCAGCTTTAAATGCTTTTTCCTATGTAAGCATAACAGATACATATGTTCACCTCTATAGTAAAAATTTTTGAATTGTACAAGTTGATCAGTCTGTATATTTGCTCTTGTAGATTTCCTGTAGTTCTTCTATCTTTGCATTTAGAGTATTAAAAGCGGGGCAAACCACTAGACATTGAATGTCATTTGACTTCAAGAATTATATATTGGTGAATATTTAGGCTTGCCTTGTACTGCATTGCTTCTGCAAATACTCTATATAGAGTAACTCCATGTATTGTCAGCCTCAGGTAATTTTCATGATGGGAAGCATTTTATCTAGTAAATACAGGTTGTTCAGCTGAGCAAAACTGCATGCGTTTTTTTTTTTAAGTGGGAGGAACTTAAACTTGCATAGTAAACAATTTCTACAGTGCAGCACATTTTGCAGCTGTTAAACAGCTGCTTTATTTTACCTGAGATAGAGCTGCATTTCAAGAATGATTGTCACGATTCTTCTACTGTGTTAAACAGTAGGTCATCATTCATTGAAATCAACACTTTACTTCCTTCTCCATTGTTGGATTATCTGCCCGCCAAAATGGCTAGTGATAGGAAAATTAGTATCTGTGAATTATTGCAAATATTTGGGAGGTTTTTTTACTAAAATATTAAAAATTCCTTTTTTTACCCATTATATAAGTTATCTTAAGAAGGTACCTACTAAAAGGTCAGTTTAATTTCAGCAATAATATTCTTATTGCTTTGGGTTTTTTGTGTGGTTTTTTTCTTTTTTTTTTTTTTTTTTTTACTGTTGTGCATTTGCATGTGCTTAACTATTAATTGGGCACATTATAGTACTGTTAGCCTTCCATTTCCAAAATGAGAAGCTATTCAGAAATTTCAGACCAGTGTCTCATTCACTAAGTTGTGCTGCTTTAATAATGGGCACTGACCAGTAGAGGGTAGCCTGTTCACGTATATTACTTTCCTGATGTTATTTATATTCTATATTGCACTGCACATAACTTTAGAGGCTTTCAGGTGAACAATTATTTCATCTGTCATTTCTTCATTATAGTTACATTTACTTAGAAGCTCAGTTAATATATCATTACCTTTTTTGTTACATACTTTTCTTGTAAGATTGTTATTCTAAAAATTTTTGTATACAACCTTACACAGTAATGACCTGTAGTAGTATATTACAATTTTCAAGACAGATTTAGTAAAGTTAATTATTTATACCAATCTATTATGTGATGCTGAAGTACATAGGACACTATTTGTAGGAGATTTTTGGTCACATTTTACTTTTTTTGTCCTGTATTACATGACATACTGTTATCTGAATGGAATTCATTTTGTCTTCTCAGAAGTCCTGGAAGGTGCAAGTTCCCACACAGGTATTCCTGCTGCTCAGAAAGGTGAGTTTACTTAAATTTAGATATATGCCAGAACAGAGTGAGCATTCTTGGGATATTGGTATAATCTTTTTGGATGTGTCTTAATCCAGGAAGTGTTTACTGGTTAACTGAGAATGCATGCTCTGGTGTGGCTTAATGATATAATAATATTTTGATGTATTTTTTAATTACAAAAGTCAGATTTGTTAATAATGTCCCTCTGTCAGACGTATTGATATTATTTTATCTGACAGAAAATTAATTACTTGTGAGAGAGCTTTTTTGCTTGTTTTGATTTGAAGTTAGCATGTGTTCCTTTCGTTTCTTCAGAGTAATGAAGAAACGGTGTTTGCAAAACTTTTTTTGTTTTTTTTTTTTTTTTTTTAATACCCTTGCAACTAATACCAAAAGTCATAGCAGAAACAACTCTACTTCTCATTATAGTGATGTAAGGGTATTGGAGGGAGGGTGCTGGGGGAAGGAAGACAGCATTTTGCAAGGAAAATTAATTGGTCTTTAAAATTGAGGTGTTGTTTCAGCTTGTGACTCTTACCCTCATCACCAAAGCTTTTTTTCAGTCTGTAGGTTAGATATTGATAAAGGTAATTAGGAAATTTAAGTTATCAGTAGCTCTTTGTGTGGGCAAGAATAGCAATGAAAATTAAAATTAAACAAGGCTTAATAAATAAACGTAAAGAAGCCAGAACATAATACCTAAAAAGAGACTAAAAAGAAATAATCTATCCTAATTATTTACTGACTATATTTGCATGTTTTTTTAGTGATGAAGTCCCAGTCAGTCAGTTGGTTCACAGCTGGGACATCACCAGAAATTGGTACATTGGTTTGGACAAGTCCAAACCTGTCCTATAACTTTTCCTTTAAACAGACCTGGAAAGAGATGTTTGTTCTCTCTCAGACAGAGATATTGCTTCCTCATAAGGAGCATTGAGATGAGCAAGAGACATCATCCATATTTTTTTCTTTGTTTTTTTCTTTTGTTTTTCTGTCTGTGTTTTCAGCAACGTCAGTTGATTACAGTTCCTTTGCAGACAGATGCAACAGCTGGATAGAGCTCATTAAACTGAAAGCTCAGACCATAAGGCGCGGATCAATTAAGACAAGTAGGCGGCTGTTTCTACCACGTTATGATAATCTGAGACATAGCTCTGATTTCCCAGTGGTGAATAGTGGAGTTTCCTGCCCAGTGAGAGTATTGTAAATCACATGCAGAATGAATAACTGAGTGCGAAAACTGCTGACGTTGTTAATGTCTTTGTAAGCTAATGTAGGGATTATGAACTGGTATTGTAACAAGCCAAATATACAATCTTTCTGTTTACTTAGTAAAAATTAGTTATCGTTAAATGTGTACGCCTACTAATTATGTAACATACACTGCATGGATGTAGGTGTATGTATGATCTTGGAAAATTTTTGGTGAGAAACAGGAAGCAATCACCAAGGTGACAGTCAAGGCAATGGTCACTAAATTAGCAAGTGGTGAGTTATTTTTCAATAGTTCTTTGGCCACAGGTCTGACTATCTCGCTTAAATTAGCAGAGATTAATATCTGTTTTAATGAAAAATGCTGCACTGGGGAAACACAACAACTTTCACACTTTCTATAATTTGTTCCTCCAGCAGAATATGTGTTTCAAAATGTTGGCACTTTTTTCTTTACCTTCACTTTATAACTTGATTGTTGTATGTGCAGCTACTTGCCTCAATGTTTTCCTTTGCAGGAATGCCACTCTTCCAAATAAATTCCATTTCAGCTTTTTGTCTCCTTTTGCATGCACTGCATGATAATTTCCTTCCTCACGTGATATGGCTGAGCATCACAGGCAGCTGAATGTTGTCACCAAGCTATTTGGAAACCATAAAGAAGAGTTTTTCTGTTTTGAGCAACAGTAATCCATCCCCCTTGATAGTTACTTTATCTTCTTTTTTCCCGTCTTTTTAGCTGCTTCACTTGATAAAGCAAGTCCATTGGCTGAGGGATACTTACGGCAGCGGTCTGCTCCATCATGCGCCAATTCTACCGTCTCAGTTGTTAAGATGACTCCTCTTTCTTTTCTGCCTGGGGCAAAAATAACCAAATATCTTGGGATAATCAACATGTTTTTTATACGAGAAACCACTTCTTTGCGTGAGGTGAGCTGTTTATCAGGCATTAGTGCTTCTGATTAGGAGTAATCATCAAAGGTAAATATCTGAAGAGCGTGGAGTTAAGATAGGAATAGAGCTTTTGAAGCCTGAGAGCAAGTGCTGAATGGGGACTAAGTCACATTGCACTGCTTCTGTTGTAGAGCATATAGAGCTGCTTTGTGTTTGACAATGTTAGGAAGGGGTTACTTAACCCTTGATATTGCTGTTGAATTTGGATATAACTAAACTGATGACTTCTTCAACAGAACTGTGCAGAAGAATCTAGTCTTTGGCCAACAGTGGTAGTTGGGATCATTTGAACCTAAAACTGAGATTAAGTTAAATGCTAAAAAAAGCCAAACAATCCATTCTTCTCTGATCTAGCAAGCTCAATTATGTCACAGAATATTTGTATTGCAGAATTCTTTGGTTAATACGAGGTTTCCCATATTACATACAACTGTTTTGCTGTTTTTTAATACTGCTTTCTGTACATTCTGAGTAACATAGCTCTGTGTGGTGAACATCTAAAAAGCACGCCAAAGAAGAGCCACACAACCAGCTTAGAGTATGTAGCTAACGACACAATGATCTTCACTGTCCATCAGGACAACAGTTGGTCTGTCCTCTGAGTGCACCAAAATGCAAGGCATGCGCCTTACCATTTTCATGTCATTTTTGGAAGTAGCTACATCTTTCTGCCAGAATTTCTGGCCAAAGAAATAGATTTTACCTCTTGCCTGGTTTCTCAGTGTTGAAGAGTGTGCTGTTTCTTGCTAATTATACATGGATAAAATCACATTAATAAAAATGATCAGCCTTCATAAAAGTGAAGTGTTGATTGGACAGCTATCTTGTTTGGATCTTGCAAGTTACAGCTCCTTTTAACTTGAGAAATCTATGTGAAAAGGACAGCATTTTTTGAAAAGGATATCTATGGTATGACCAGGGAGATGATTACATGGCATTTCTGTACTAAACTGCAGCATGCGCGGGACTACCAGGTGATCAGGCTCAGTCAGCATGGCTTTATGAACAGCAGGTCCTGTTTAACAAACCTGATCTCATTCTATGACAGGGTGACCTGCTTGTTGGATGAAGGAAAGGGTGTGGATATTGTCTACTTTGACTGTAGTAAGGCATTTGACACTGTTTTACCACTGTGTTTTCTTAGGGAAATTGGCTGTTCTTGTCTTGGATGGGCATGCACTTCCCTGGGTGAAAAGCTGGCTAGATGGCCGGATACAACAAGTTGTGGTCAATGGAATTAAATTCAATTGGCGGCCGATAACGAGTGGTGTCCCCCAGGGCTCAGTACTGGGGCCATTCCTGTTTATAATTTTTATTAATGATCTGGATGACGGGATAGAGTGCACCCTTAGTAAGTTTGCAGATGACACCAAGCTGGGTCGATCTACTTGAGGGTAGGGAAGCTTTACAGAGAGATCTAGATAGGCTGGATGGCTGGGCCAAGCCCAATGCCATGAGTTTCAGTGAGGTCAAGTGCCTAGTCCTGCACTTGGGCCACAACCACTCCCAGCAGTGCTATGGGCTGGAAAGCTACCAGGCAGAGAGGGACCTGGGAGTGTCGGCTGACAGCAGCTGAACCTGAGCCAGCAGTGTGCCCAGGTGGCCAAGAAGGCCAGTGGCATCCTGGCCTGTATCGGGAACAATGTCGTCAGCAGGAGGAGGGAGGTGATCATTCCTCTGTAATCGGCTTTGGTGAGGCCGCACCTGGAATACTCTGTCCAATTTTGGGCCCCTCTCTACAAGAAGGACACTGAGGTGCTGGAGAGGATCCAGAGGTGGGCTACCAAGCTAGTAAAGGATTTGGAGCACGTCTCATATGAGGAACGGCTGAGAGATCTTGGGCTGTTAAGCCTGAAGAAAGGAAGGCTTGGGGAGACCTTATCGTTCTCTACAACTACCTGAAAGGAAGCTGTAGCGCGATGGAGGTCAGTCTGTTCTCCCTAGTGGCAGACAACAGAACAAGAGGAAACGTGCCTCAAGTTGCACCAGGGGAGGTTCAGGCTGGATATGAGGAGGAATTTCTTTTCCTGAAAGGTTGTCAGTCATTGAAACGGGGGTCCCTGAGGCTGTAATGGAGTCAAAACAATGATCATTACATGCAACTGGAGCAAAGTGTTTCAGATTCCACGGAAAAACAATTAGCAGCTTTTGTGTTTGTATTGCTTTTGTATTTTGCTTATGGTAGTTTACATAATATTGAGCATTTATAAGCTGAAGTATATACTAGACACTACTTAAAAAATGAATGGTAATTTAAAATCTGATTTATCTATTGCTCTTAGGTTTTGCCCTTTACAGGTGGTTGTTTATAATCATTTGTTACTTGTTGTCATCAAATCTTGTATTTTTGTAATATTACAGATTTTTTCCTTTTTCATTTGATGTAACTGTTAAAGCACTTTGACAAAACAAAAATTTCATGAGGAATGACAAACGATATTGAAATTTTGATTTTCAACTCCAGCTGACTTCATTCGTGCTTTATACTTGGATTGGTGAAATTGTACTTGCCCCTTTGTTTGTTAATTTGCATCCAATACATGTTTTGTATGTCTGTATGAGACTGTTCAGGGTAGATGATACTTTTTGCTGTAGATATGAAGGCAGCGTATGAAGTTCAGCTTAGCAAGCCTCTTCTGCTTGCCTTTTTCAGTTTCTCCAGTGGCACGTACACACACAAACACATGGGAAGTTGAGTGGTCTTGCCTTTCACTTGCATTTTGAAGTTTTGAACCAATAGTGAGCTCTGTCCCATCAATTCTTTTCGTCTTTTTTTTTTTTCCTGTGGATCTTTCTTCTTGGTATTTGTGCACTGGGCTTTCCCCCTCAATGTAGTTGCTCTCATTCTTTCATAAGGATTATCTAGAAAAAAACCCTACTTCATTGTTTCCCTTCTCCTCCTTTCAATTTAAGTTATTCAGCTTGGCACCAAAGAAATAAAAATCCCCCACAAGCACTGTCAAGTTGATGAAAAGGAATGGCTAGAAGTTCTTCTGAGCTTCAAGAGAAAAAAACCCCAAACTTGAATGGCCTGCCTGTCAGATATCTGCTCTGTCCCTTGTATCCTTTGTGTTTGAAGTGATCATTTCTTTAGTGAATTTTTAGAACTAATGACACTTATTAGCATATATGAAGTTGCAGTGACCAAAGGTAGAGGCCACTTCTTGTAAACAATTTCCAAGAAATGTAAATGTCTTTTAATCTTCAGTAGAAATTATTCTTTATCTGCTTCCCAGTTACAAAAAGGGCAGTATCCTTCCCAGTGAAAGAAAAAAAGTTATTATTCAGCTGGCATTGGAGTATTAAATGTTCCTGCAGAGGTGTAAGAATATCTGCAAAATACACATAATAAACTGACTGTGAAGAATACTAGTCACAAATTAATAACCTACTTGAGATTATTTTCCTCAAACAGTAAATTTCATTGGTCTGTTTTTTAACTGTAAGCTATTAAACAGTGAATAGCTTTTAAGTTCTGTAGAATGTTAACATTTAGGAGTCACTGAAATATTGAGCTGATAAAAATGCAAGAAGAGTTTTCAAGTATCTTGTAGCTATATGCAGCATAATTTTTTTTTTTCTTTCCACTTTAGGAGGGTGGTGTCAGTGGTTTTCTTCATGCTTTTATTGCTGAAGTGTTTGCAATGGTGAGAGCTCATGTTGCAGCTTTAGGGGGTAATGCAGTTGTCTCATACATAATGAAGCAGTGTGTTTTCATGGAAAATCCAAACAAAAATCAGGTAAAGTCATGAATTAACAGTACCATTTTATATTTTTAAAAACCAGCAATGTATATATGTGCAGACATAACACTTTTGAATCTCTGATCTTAATGTTTGTGTAAAGAAGCCAAGAGCTTGGACATTAAATTGTGTAATACCTGAGTGGGTGAAAATACTAAGTTTACTAGAATGAAGTAAATTGCAGAAAACAGTTGAAGAGTAGTGGTAAACTTACTTAGCTTTTCAGATGTTCCAGTGTTAGGATTTTCGTCCTAGTGCCAGGAAAAAAAACACCTGGAATGCTGATATAAAATGCTATATTTTGACACAAAGGGACAAAACTTCAGTAGTAAAGACAACAATGGAATATGGTGGTTGTGGTGCATGAAAAACTTTCAAAAACAGTAGTGAAAGCAAGTACAGCTACCCAGATATTTCATTTGTGGTGGTGGTACGAGAATCTGTCTACATATTTGGTAGCACACAAGTGAGTGGGTAATAAGAGAAAATATGGCAGAGATTTCCTTGCTAATAAATTTTAATAATATATCCTCCTGATCTCTCTCATTTTTTCTGTTATGTGTGTAATTATATCTAGCTGTAAGTAAACATAAAATCTAACATTTGGTAACTGTGCATTGTCATCTTTTTTTTCAGGCTCAGTGTTTAATAAATGTCAGTGGCGATGCAGTCGTCTTTGTACGTGAATCCGAGTTAGAAATGCTACCAGTACAACCTTCTGCAGTTGTTTCTCAGCCCACAAGTTCTGGAGGAGATGTCACAACCTGAAAACAGAAGAAGTTAAATAAACTCTGCCAAATAGAAAGATTATTTAATATGTGGGAATGTTTAGGTTTGCATCTTCAAAATCAGCCATGTCCCAATAACTTTTAATAGCCAAAATCCGAGACAATCACTTTACTTTGTCCTTTATGTCATACTCAAGGCAGCATATTGGCAGGTATGCTCTGATTCTTTGGTTATAATTACAGGCCCCTGTGAAACGTAGATGGTAGGTGAAGCACTGATATCAGAGGATGGGTTAGAACAGTGAGCATCACGTGGAATTGCAAGAGCGAACAAAAATTCTGTTGCGTTTTTCAGCTACTCAACAGGATCACAATAAGTTGTAATTCAGAACCATTTCTGAGTTTGCATATTGTATTAGCTGATTCTCAGCACGTTTTAAAAAATAAAAGAGGAGTCAGGGTGTGTGTGAGATGAGAAGCCTGTACTGGCAACCTTTGCTGAAGGACCAAGAGATTTGTGCACAGGCCAAGAAAATCTGAGCTGAAGTTTGAACTTATCCTAGATCATAGTGAAGAGGAGGAAGCAGCACCAGAAAGTCACAGTTTGAACTTCTGCACGCTAAAATATTTTTAAACTGTTTGTGAGCAGATAATTTATTTTTTAAAAAATTAGGACTGTTTAGCATATGTTTTTGGTGGGTGTTTTGGTTTGTTGTTGTTGTTGTTTGGTTTTGTTTTTAAAAAGGTGCCAAACTGTGTTCCTGGTCACATGCTGTGTTCCTAGTTAAAAAAAAACAAAACAAAAAGTTACAAAGAGCATTTGGTGCTATTATAAGGTGTTCATTTACATATTGATGAAAGAGGTCTTTTTTTTATATAAAAATCTGTCATAGAATTGTCCTGAGGTTCATTTTCTTCAAGCATGATCTCTTGCAAGGATGATATAAACAAGCCTGCAAAGTCACACAGAGATGTACTCCAGCCTCCTTTCCATTTAGCAAATTGGAAATGCCTGGCTAATTTGGAATTGATGTATACTTTTGACACTGATTCCTGCAAGTTGGTTTTGTGGGTTTGTTTTATTATTTTTGTTTGGGTTTTTTTGTTGCTGTTGTTGTTTTTGTTTTGTTTGTTTTTTTCCAGCACAGTAGCTGGGGAATGAAGGTACTGCAAAGAAAGGAAATTTATCATTTCCAGCAAATGTCTGAAAGGCATAGTTTATTGTAAAAAATGCAAGCTTTGATTTGAAGATGCAATCTTACTTAATTCTGACAATACCATACATGGAACTTGAACAAACATGTAAACTTGAATGTAAATATTCTGCTTAGAGTTGAAATTAAGCAATGGCATGATTATTTGTTTAAACTAATTATTTCATTGTAAATAAGCATGAAAATCATTCTTGCACAATAAATTTCTTTATAAAAGGTATTGCCTTTTTATTTGTGTAACAGCTTATTATGTACGCTGGGTGTGTATTAAAGATGTATAAATTAAGTCTCTTATAAATAGTTGCAACTCTCTTGATTATTTTGCAGGGCAAATCTTGTTCCCTTTGAAGCTGACGGCAGAATATCAATTTCAGAAGGCCTTTTATCAGGCACAAAAAGTTGTTTTTAGCAGAAGTGTTCAAGGTGGAAATTTTCTCTGAGGTAGTGGCATGTCTTTAATAAAGTAGTTGTTCTTTATTTTTTTGAGACAGTCTTTTTTGGTAGTTTCTATGGAAGTATTAATGCCACCTTTTAATTTGTAGCTATTTAAAAGTTCACGGTTTCTTCTAATGTGTTTCATTAGACATAGAGGAGGATCTTTCTCATCTAGAAATATCAATTCTTCTCTAATTATTATTCCAGAAATAACAGACATTGTTTTTAGCCATTACTAATTGGGATTTAGTTTTTCTGAACTGGTCCAAGATAGATAAATTTAACCTGTAGAAAGTTGTACACCAATTTCTTTGATATTTTCTTCTTTTCAGTATGTGCAAAACCATTGTCATTTAGAACATCAGACCTCATACATTTCTTAGAGGCAAAAAAAAAAAGATCATAGAAACAAAAGACAAATTTCAAGGAATTACTGGAGAATGTAAGGAAAGGAAAACTAAAAGAGGAGTTAAGAATTCTAAGTCAGTAGTGCACAAAACATCTTTGAGGAGCTGTGTGCCCACAACTTCAGTTAATATATGTTCCTTGCTGAGTTCAGAATAGCTGAAAATTGTACAAAGGTAAGTTGCTAGTTAATGACTTTTACCCCTTTAGTTGTGACATAGTAACATAAACTTTTGATTGTAGGAGAATCATTGCAGTTTCTGCTGAAATGGGAGGACTGAATGCAAGGTACTCTGCTGTACTGGAATGGGGTTTCTGAATGCCAGGTGACAAGTGGTAGCATTGGAGATACTTGTGACTCAAGCAAACCTTACTTTGTGTGAGGAATTTTCCTGGTTGAGAATAGGAGTGAATGCAACTTGCCTGTACTTGTTTTGGCTGGGATGGAGTTAATTTTCTTTGTAGCAGCTGGTATGATACTGTGTTTCGGATTTGTGACCAACACAAGGTTGGTAACACAGGGATGTTTTAGCTAATTCTGAATAGTGCTTGCACAGAGTCAAGGCCTTATCACATTGCCCTCTCCCAAGCAAGCACACTGAGGGTGGGCAAGAGGCTGGGAGGGAGCACAGCTGGCCCAGGCTGCCTGGGAGCTAGCTCACACTGGCCCAGGCTGCCCAGGGGATAGCCCACACTGTACAGCTAGGCCAGGCTGCCTGGGGCATAACCTACATGGAAGGTGGCCATGCTTAGCAGCAAGCCACTGGGCTGACTTGCCAGGGATGGCAGTTTTTCAGGGCCTGGCATTGGTCAGCTGGTAGTGCACAGTTTGTATCACTTGTTTGTCTTCTTTTTTCTCTTACTAAACTGTCGCAACCCATGAATTTTCTCACTTTCACCCTTCTGATCCTCGTTCTACTGGGAGGAAAGGAGAAAGCAAGTACCTGTGTGGCGTCTGGCTGCCTACCATGGGTATCTCATATTTTTCTCTTGCCTTGAGGAATCCAAATGACAGTAAAGTAGCCCTGCTCCTGTCTGCAACCCTCAGAAGACCCACTAAGCTTGGGTTTAAGACCTTCTCAGCGATCTTGTGAACAAATTGGGTGGTATCACATTTCATTAGGAGTGGTAGAATCTGCTATCAGAGACTTCTCCAGGCACTGCTTTGCTTACAGTAGTGAAGCTTAGTCTGTGTCAGGCCTTCAGGTTCCTGGGCAGTGTTCAGGGCCTAACAGCTGTCCCCTCCTCCAGAGAAGAGCAGCAGACTAAGGAAGAACATCTGCAGGTGTTGCCGCTGCTTACTGATTGTCTCCACAGCTTTCTTTAACCATCACTAGTTTAAGAGGTGCACAGTACTTGCTAAGTCAGCCAACTCAGGCTTGAAGGTGCACATGAATTAAGTTGGAGAGAAATGTTTGCCTTGTGCTGGAATTCCAATCAGCTTGATACTTTAGGAATGGATCTTCTGGACTATGATCCCACTTTTTTTTTTTCTTTTTTCCTTTCTTTTTGTCAGCTAGGGGTTTGCTTTCAGAAGTGGTTGAAGAGAGCTCAGCTCACCGCCTTTTCTTCCTTGATAACTTAGTGTGTGAACTCTGGTACATGCACGTGAAAGGTGCTAAGTGAGAGCAAATGCCCTCTAGTGAATAGTGTGAAGTTAGTTGTGGCTCCTCTCTCTCCCAGGCAGTATCAAATGCTTTTTCATGGTGTATAGCTGAAATTAGAATTTCCTTGGAAATGAAACTTGAGGGTCTGGTTCACTTTTGCCAAACTGAAGGACAGCCCTGTGCCTATCACAACAGCAACTTACTTGAGAGGCGCGTACCTGAAAATAGAAGCAAGAGAGATGCACAGAATTACAAGCAGTTGAAAGAGCAAGATGTTCCTAAATCTGAATCTCTCAGTTCCCTTTTGGTGTTCAGATAAGGACAGATAGGAGCTTTGCTGAGTGATCTGAGTTAACAGTTTTCTTGGCAAGCACGTTATGAACAGCTGTGCTTCTGCAGCATCTGTGGATCTTCTGTCGAGCCTTGGGCAGTGTAGCAAGAAAAGTATTCTTGCTATGCAGTATTTGTAGTTTTGGTAGCTAGAAGAAAGCTCAGTTTTGACTACAAAGCAGAAGCAAAGCAAAAAAGGATGAAGTGATTTGCCCTGTATGCAGAACAGTCTCAGGCCCTGGGAGCACCAAGAAGCCTTAAAGCCACTGCCTGGCACTGTCCCCACCCTGCCCATGGACCAGGCCCCACTTTGGGCCCTCAGCTCTGCCTGGCCTTGAGCCTGCTGAGCTGGGGCTGCTGCCAGTGTCCCATAGCTGCCCTGCTCGCTGCCCTGCCCCTGAGATCCACCACACACCTGGGCAGCAGCCTGATGCCTGAGTGAGAGCTGGATTTTAATGTGTAACGTGAATATTGAAACACCATTTTTAAACCTGGATAACTTACATTACTTGTGACAAGACTGACATGCTGAAGGGTTCCAGTGGCAGGAAAGGACTCTGTCTTTCTGGCCCTCTTTCTTTCTTATATGCGCAAACTGGCATTCTTCTCAGCTTTTTGAGAAGTCAGCTGTATAAACCCTGCCCAGTATCAGAGCAACCCAGGTTGCTGCTTCTTGTCAGTACAAACAACCCATCAGGTAACACATTTCATTGGGATACCTCAAGTGTGTCACAACCTTGGTTGGTATCACCTTTGCACTTGACAATTGAAATAACTGAGATGGAGAGGTGTGAAGCAACATGCCCAGGTCATGCTGGGGGGCTGATGGGAGAAGCAGGCCTCACTCCAGGCATCAAAACACTACACTTGTGAGTAAGGTGTGACAAATCATAATTGACCAAGGGCAGATTTGTGCAATGTTTGGTCTTTTGTCACTGAATCTACATGACGGAACATGTAGCCTGAAAACCAGACCTTAGTCTGTACCAACGTAGCTGGAGTTAATGCCCTTAGATCAGAATTTACTGTGTATATCAGTCAGTGGGCAAATTACTGAGTAGAGTCTGAAACAATTGTTTCATTTTTGGAAACAGGTGTCATGTTTCAATTGGCTTGCAGGTTTTGCATAAACATGCACATTCACATTAATTGATGCACATTTATATTTGTTGCAAAAGCATTTCCATTGATGTGTACAGAATTATTTGCTTAAATTGTAGAGCGGAATGGAGCTAAGGTAATTCCAATTTTGGTTTTATTTTTTAAAAATCAAATGTATGTAACACTTCAGTCAAGGAAGATCTTTGCCTGAGAACCTCATGAGATTTTGGAAACATCAGAGTAATTACAACATTCTGAGTGCAATATTCACCCCTGAAGAGCTCTTAAATGTTGAGGGAGTGCAACCGAGCCTGATAAGTTTTGAAGAGGTGCCATTACCTCCTGGCATGCACTCTAAAAGCCAGAGGAGTATAGTGAAAGCACTTGCAGGCACTAACCCTTCCTCTCCTTGCCTCCCATCCATCAAGGGTATCTGTGCCCTCTCTGTAGTCTCTCTGTGGCAGCTTCCCTTCCTGGCCTCCTGCCCTCAGCTGTGCTTCCCTCTTGCTGCTCTCTCTGCCCCATCTCTGGAGGGTTTGTTTAACCATAGGTTGTCAACAGTGCAGGCATTCCTCTGCATGGACGAGAGGAGGCTGTCATGTTTAGATTTGGAAATTGCAGATTCTGTTCGCACTTCTTGCAGGACAGCAGAGCTATCTGCATTGCAGAGCCGTAATTCAGTTTTCAAGCTTTTAAAGAAATTGATGATCTATTTATACTTTGGCCTGAGTCCAAGGGTTAGTACTGTTTTGCATGAGTGGGAGAAGATGAATTGGACGAGTAGCTTGTTATTAAATTGACATAATCTCTCTGTCTTCCCCAGTGCTCAGATCTTGTGCTGTGGACCACATGCTTTGATACCAATTTACTCTGTCAGTTGAAGTTCTGTGTGCAGGGTGATCACAGAACGCTTCTCTGGAGAGATTGCTTCTTCATGCCAGAAACCTGCAAACAGGCTTTTAAATTGTCACTTTATTTCCACATATATCAACAGTTAAACTTATCCAGAGGCCATGTGAAGAGAATGAAACTTGGCAATAACGCGCTCACGCCATCGTTTCTGTTGACAGTGTCAGAACACTTTGTTGGAGGTGAAATGCTTTTGGTTTTCTAGTACCATTGCTGATGTTGACTGCTTCCACAACTAGCTGCAGAGCACATCGGTGGGGCAGATAACTGCCCAACAAGAGTTTGATGTCTCCAGACTGTTTCCCTATCGCCACTGCAGAAGAGGGGCTCAGATAAAGGCAGGAGACAAGGTAGATAAAAGAAAGTAATATAAGCAAGAGATGCAAGGAAAGAGCACAAAATGGAGTTGAATGTCTACCAACAACAAATAACAGGAAGGAAAACTGCTGATTGGAGAGACAGTAGAATAATGATTCCTCAACCAAAATAAAGAAGTAGTATTGGAAGCGAAGTATGATCATGTAGCAATTGCTACAGTAATGTTTTGGTCTGGTGTGAAACTTTTAGGGCTTGAATCTCTCTGCAAAGATCTAGATCTTTTTCTGGATTTACTGTGAGGAGCAACGGAACTGGCTCACAGGACTCTTGAATCCCACTCTGAGAGTTCCTATGTTTTACCACTATAAAAGATGTGGCTGATGGTCTGGGGTGTCCTCACTGTATTTCTGCACTTGGGATGCATGGTCTCAATGAGTTAAATGTCATGGAGCAGTATCTAGACTTTTGCCTTTTTGTCTTGGAGGAGGTCACTGTTGAATGTAATTGCACTTTTACTCCTGTTACTGGAAGGAGAATAACCACATTTTTGTACCCAACTGGCGAATTATTTCTGAAGAAATTCCCTTATCTGATACAAACCCAGGCATTGTTTGTAGGCTTTGTTCCTGGAAGTCAAGGAACAAATCTTTCAGTGTGTGCTTGACATTCTCTGGAGTGTACATATACATATGTTTCCACCTTAAAGGCAGAAGGCTGGTTGTGCAGCTTTTCACTCCTCTGTACACACTGCCTTTTGGCACTACTCACTCTGACATTTCCAGCCTCTGTCTACAAAAGGTGCGGTGTGATCAGGAAACCTTTATTCATGTACACAAGTATGTAAGGTCCATGTAGGAAAGCTCTCATTTTCCTCTTACACTTGCAGGATTCAAGAACTATTCTGACAAAATGTGACCACAATGGTGTTTCCAGCAACTAGTCTGTATTAGAGGCACGATACAACTAGATTTTAGGTAGCATGCATACTGACAGAAAATAATCCAGAGATTACAGACAGAATACAAGTCAACAATCTGTTGCTGTTGACGAGAAGGAAGATACCACAGGGGAAAATAGAAGCAAAGGACACCTGAAATACTGCTGCTGCTTTGCTCACAGCTCAACATGACTCCTGTGCCTGTTTTTGATTGCTTATCTTCAAGAAAGATGTGGGCAAAACAGAGAGGAGAGCTCTGAAGTTCAGAAAACTTGATCTACAGGGAAAGGCTGACTCAGCTGTAGAGAGTGAAATAGTGAACTGTCTGCCCATCTTCACAGACTGTTTCCTACATCTGTAGCAGACAGCAATGGAAGCGATGAGCTTGAAGCAGAACAGAAAAGGTGCAGGCTACATGCACAGGCACAGGTTTGCAGTCTTGTGAAGTGGCAAGCACTAACACATTGCATGGGGAGGTTAGCCACCAAATGCCTTAGAGAGATGGTTACATTAGCATCTTTCAGGACTTGTGTGTGCACCTCTGAGCAGGAGATGAATTGGATGACCTCCTGAGATCCTTCTTATTCCTAGGACTTCTTCTCTGTAGATTTATATGGAGTTACATGGATTCTGAGAAAAATATCTTTCTTCCCCAGTACTCAGATCTGTCCTGAGCTTCTCTTCCTGACTTGTATTCCTGAGAACTTGTATTCTGAGAAACAATAAACTTAATTATAGATAGGGAGAAACAGACATCACTGTTTACAGTTGCCTTGCCTACAAATGAACTGATGTTATTTTAATAACATAGAGTGGTACGAAACCTAGGAAGAAAGGTTTATTAGGATTTATCTTAATTCATTACAGAATTTAGACTTAAAAAACCCAACCCAGCTAGGCCCCTCTGAAATAAAAGGTTTTATACTACAAGAATGTCCTGGGTTTGGCCAGACCCAGGACAAGGAATTAAATAATTTTCTAAATCACTTATGTTGAATTGAAATGTGGAAATATCACAGGTGGAAGTTTGCTCAGGTCTTGGTGATGATGTTATTTCAAATGCACGTGCATAAATTTAACCTGATATTTTGCAGTAAAGCAATTATATTGTCTCATTTGATTTAATGAACCACAAAGTCATCACTTCTTGTAATTAAAAAGGTGTATGGGACAGGCAGCTGATCTCTGAAGCACCCTGGCTGTACTTAAGTAAGAAATTTCTTTGACAGGAAACAATGTCAAAGCAGCCGCCCAGGCCATTAGGAAGTCTTGACATCAGAAGCTCTGGGTGATTAATGACTTCAGTGGGTTAACCATGGACTTATCTGATACCAAACAGCCAGCCTGTGAAAAATACTAACACTGTGTCATTAATTTCTGTGCAGCTCACTCTATTAAAAACTTGCATGGCCAGCCATTCTCCAAGACCTGCTGTAAAGTGAGTCTTGTGCAGAATGTGTGTTTCCTTTTAAGTTCCACTAGTTGCTACTGTGACCAGTTTGCTTCCTTCAAAACCCTAAAGTGAAGAGGGTTTTTTTTTTTCCCGGCAAAATTCAAGCCTGGTCAATGAAATATCAGCATAAAAGCTATAGCACAATGTAAACCTTTTCAGGAAATATGGGAGGCCTTGTGATCCTGGTGGTGGAACACAAGAACACAAAGATTTGGGCAAAATGGATATCCCAACTGGATGAATACAAAAGAAGATGGATATACTATTTCTAGCATAGCCATGAGCAAGGAGGTACCAGGTTCCTACTTTCCTTGTTTCCAGTACCAGACTACACATTCCAATCTAGCACTTCCTTAGCCCTGTGCTAGATGGTGAGGCTTTGTCATAGGTGTCTTGGCAGTTGAGTGTGGTGTGTGGCTTTGCTAGCTTGTTTTCTTTAGAGGTTTCTTCAAAACAAATGGGGCCACACTTTTTTTCGTAGTTACTTCAAGGAAATAAGACTAAATATTTCATGAGAAACAATGTAACAGGAAAGTTAAAAGACCTTAATTAAAAAGGAGAACCGTTTGAGTGTTGCTTTGGCTTTAGGAAGTGATTGGCCATGGAACATAACCTCACATGAACAATTTTTCTGCTGTCTTGTGATGCTACTTGAGGAAGAAAAAACCCATACACTTCAATGACAACCAAAGATATTTTTGGCTGGCTAGACACAGATGTAATTCATGTGATTTGCTTGAATGGTATAATTATGATATTAATTTTCATCATGTTGCCTAAATACAAATGCAAGTGCCAGAAACAGAAGACTGAATTGACAGCCAATGAAATACAGTTAATGCACAGGAAATATCTCAGACTAAAGAAATTTATAGATTATGAGAATGAGTGGGAGTGAAGCACCAAGGGAAAAGGAAAATATAATTTATGAAGATGATGAGAAATCAAATTAAATATTAATTTCACTTCCATTACATTTTAACAGCTATACTTACTTCCCTTCCACCCACCCCTCCTTCAAAATCTCATCTCATACTAGCTTTGACTCCCTTAATGACAGAGAATTCAAATATTTCAGACCATTCTCTAGCATAATGCCCCAAAAAATTCATTAATTGCTGAAAAATCCTACTGTCGTTGGTTAAGTGGGACTGAAGACAACTGATGGATCAGAATAGTCTTAAGACTACTGAATGAGCAAAAAGAATGTAGTCATGCAGGGGATGGATGGAAGTGTGTATGACTGGAATAAAGAGGGGAAATACCCAAACACTGACACAAGTTCTAAGAGTAGTAAGATCTCAGTCATAAATTTTCAAACATCCAAGGACACAAAAGTTTGGAGAATTAGCATTTGTGAGATCGAGGAAACTTTTGAAAATGTCATTCTCGGTCATGGATGGGGCAGTGAACTCTTCATAACATCTATTTTCTTCCTTAGCTTTCCAGTTCACCAATGGCTATTAAATCTACATAATTTCTAGATGCATATAATAATATCATGTACAAACATAACTGAGCGTGTGCAAATGTATTATTGCTGTGAGAATTCTTACCTCAAGGTGGAAACACATACATCTGACTTCACTTTTTTTTGTAACTGTTAAAAAAAAATCTAGCTAATGTTTGAAGATTACACAGCAATCATGTTGAGAGGTACAACTGAATGGTCTGCAGAGCAATTGGGACAAAACATGCTCCTCATGAAAAGCAGTTTACAAAATGTAAGGAAGGCATTGCAAATTAAACATTCATCTGATACAGAAGCCGATAAAAGAGTGAGTCACTGATATCACAGTAGTTATTTTTTAAATGTTCAGATTCAATTCCCATCATACCAAAAAATTAAGTGAATAGGTTAGTATACTTTTTTTGCAGTGTTTGACTGCTCCTAAGTTAGCAGTTAGGAGAAAGAAAATCTTAACAGGCACATTGAAAATCAATTTAAACTCTGCAACCTCTTCATTCCACCCCACCCCCCCTCACTGTAAGATAAGTTTTGGTTTCTTATGAAATCAGGTAACAGGCTGCATAGAATTTGGTCTACAAGATCCATGTTGCATTAGAGGGCTTGGTGGGTAATCAGTTCAGAAATGTCTTGCTGAGTTTTCCCGCATTTAATGTACTCTTCCTATGGTTTTATAATGATATTTTACAGCTACTGTGCATCATTTGAGTTGTGAGTAATTAACCCCTCTGGAAAACTGACTCCTAAGTGTGTCTCATGTTTAATAATCATAAAATGAGTCATTGAAATTAGATATGTTGGGAAAATTTTGAGTCTATCACCCCAAAATTTGGAGTCGCTGAGCAGATAATGACTCAAAAATCAAGTGTAGATTGTGCTCATATGATCTGTGTCATGCAGGAAAATGAATGACATTTGAGTTAGTTTAGATGGCACGCAAGGCAGAATAGCAAAGGCTGTTCTTAGGACTGAAATTTTGCCAGACCATGGCCCTTACCCATGCTCCAGGCTTAGCAATTATAAAGCCTCTGACTCCAATGAACAGAGCATCCTTTGTTACATCAGTTCTGTGCTGATGTACAGTGTTACTTGTACTTGTTACTTGCAATCATTTCCTCTTCAGCCTCTAACAACTAACTTGTCATTGTAAAACTACACACATAAACAAAACTCTCAACTTTCCACCTGAGAAATCCTCTGCTTATTCAGCATTTATGGATTTTGAAAATCTGCAGATGAAAAAAAAAATGCAGACTTTGCAAGATGTTTGACAATTATAATTATTGTAACTGCAAAACACAGCACATTGTTTGTTCCAATAACAGGTCTCAGCAGCAATAAAGAATATGCCTCTCCTCTGGGTTTTAGCTGTGGGAAGTATTTTGACAGTTAAATCCACAGTATGTAACTACATGTGGGCAGAGTTGTGTTTTCTTTTTTGCTGATGAAGAGAGTCTTTCAGGTTTGCCACAAATCTGGAGCGTATGGGCATTTTTTCCTGCTAAAATTCCTTTCTTACGCTCTCCCTTCCTACAGAAGGAAGGAAATTCTTGATATCCAGATTTGTACTTAGTAGTATCACCCTTTGGAAACATTTATTCTGCTGTTAGTGGGACACTGCAATGTCAAATATGGCTTACTGTCACAAAGCTACGACAGCTGGGACTGTGAGATAAAATTCTCTTCTAAGGCTTGAGCCAGTGCACAGCCCACACAATCACTCAGGCCCCTTTGGAGGCCAGCAGCTTAGGCACTGAGCTTGTCTCAGGCCTTTCCAAGGACAGGTTTCATCCATTTCTGGCACTAGCTGCCATAAATCATGATCACTGGGACAGGGAGAGCAGCCTAGCAACCGATAGTGTAATAAAACCTCTTTGGCGTGCCCTTCATCTCTTGCTGGGGAACAGAGAGTAGGTGATAATTGTGCTGACGTTCAGCACAGACACCACCAGAACCACCACAAGTGACCACTACAGGAGTAGTGAGAGCTCATCTTTATACTCATGATCTAGAAACAGAAGTCAAATCTAAACCCAGTTCAAGCCTGAGGCAAGTATCCGGAGAATTCAGTATCAGCTGAGAGAAATACACCATGGATATTTCTTTGTTTTGGCTGTTTTCTTGGAGACACGGGCTCTTTCATACTCTTCAGAGTACAGGCAGCTGCTGTTTAAGGATTCATAGATAATGCTTTAATTTTCATTTCCTTCTCTCTAAAGGCACAATTCTAGAAAGAGAGATCCAGGTTGGTTTGTTTTTTTTTTTTTACTTTTCACCCCTCAGTTTGTGGTTATGGTAACCATGAACAAAGCTTTCACTGCAATTTAGAGCTTCCTAGTGTCCTGACATCAAACAGCTTGGCGGTTTCATACAGTTTGGTTAAGTGGCCTACATTTCAAAGCTTTTCCAGACACTGCTGGGTTGAGAATCTCATGAGCACAGACTTCCCTGCGGTGGTTGAGCAATTTTGTCTGCCCAGCTGTGACCAAGGAACTTAGACGAGGGAAAATGGAAGTTCAGTTACTGAACTTTGTCAGTCAATCTTATCTTTCTGTTGTATTTCTCTAAGCTAGTTATGATAGGTACTAATATACAGGCTTTTTGGGTAGTCCCTTCCTTTTTGAACCTCAGGCTGAGCATGGCAGCCAGGGGAAAGAGACACTGTATTCATTTGTGGAACAGATCCTACGTAGCTCTTCACAATGTATTTTCTTCAAACACTTTTCAGGGTTAAAAGGTCTGTTTTAATCTTCGAGTCTATAAAACCACATCGTACTATGCAAGTAAGGACTTCATTTTAATAATTGGGTTTTGAATGACAAATGTGTCATTGAATGTGTTTGGCATTCAGACATTTTTTACAGACCTACCTATATTCTGGCCTTTCCAGTTCAGCAGAGGAGATGTTAATGTTGATACAATTAAGTGTCAGCTTGGTCTAAAGGGACACATGAGCAGATGATACAGGAGCAGAGAGCCTAAAATATTATTCTGTGAGTAATAATGTTAAAAATATAAGTTAAATATAATATATAATGTAAGTTAAATTGTTTGATGTCACCTTTCCCACAAAGTGAATAGGGAGGGTGAAAAGTATGTCGTGTCTGCAAAAAAATCCCTACCTTTGTTGGTATTTACATTCCCAGTTTATGTCATCTATTAGACTCTATACCAATTAGTGACTTTTGAAACTTGCCTTCTAGATGATAGACACCACAGTGTGACATTTTGTAAGACAAAGTAATCCTTCTCCTTTTTTAAGAAAGTGAAGTTTTATTTCCTTGCCTTTCAAATGTTTTGCAGAACTAACCTCGAAACAAAGTGAAAGCATGGCCTTTCAAATGTTTTTAAATGCAACCACATTTGAATAAGTCACTAGAGAAAAATAAACATGACCAAGCTCCAGAACTTGAGATTCCTGTGTGTCCAGAGCCCAAGTAACATGGGTGGTGCTGGCAAAATCACTTTAAGTAATAACTGTGAAAAGACTGCTGTGATATGGGGTGCAAAGTAACAGCTGAAGTTCACCAGAGGAATGTGCAGGTTGCACTAGGGGTTGTTCACAAGTCCTTGATCGCTTGAGCTTTCAAAAGATATGTTGACATCCTCTTTGGGCAACACTGGAGACTTCTGTATGAGGCTGCCTTCTCTTGTAAACCTCTTTAAGTCACAAGATACTTCTGTTCTCCTTCACTAGTGATTTGTACATTCAACTAGCACAGAAAATGAGACGTTATTATTTTTCCAGTTAATCTCTGCCCATTGGTGGGCAAATCTCCGTGCTGAGCTTTGCTTTTAGCTTCATTTTATTTTCAGGAAGTATTGGTTTGGGTTCCAATGAAGTGATACTGCGTAACTTCAGAGGCCTCAAAAAACATATCCATGATAATCTTGAAGCACTTGCAAATCGAGCTCCTTCAGCAGTCAAGTCTTTTAAGGTCTTTTCTATTTCCCCTTGTTAAATAAGGGTGATGATAACATTCTTCTGGAAAAAAAAACCGTACATTTCAGAGGCCTATGTAAGAGGTACTGGTTCTGGTTTCTGTGTATAGATGTTTCAATTAGTATACTTGGAATAAGTGTTCTGAGGCCAGTATGTAAATTTTGCCCTAAATAAATGGGCTAGTGAAAAACTTGTCTAACAGAAGTCTGAAACACAACCCTATCTCTGCACAGAACTCAGCAATTTCTGCACAGTTTCTGCAGAGGTACTGGTTCTGGTTCCTGTGTATGCATGTCATTATTGTATACAAGTATGATCCACATAAACTAGACCTACTGTTACTTCTCAGCTAGTCTCAGAAGCAGAGGAGGACTTCTGCTGCCTCACACAAATTCATGTTTCTCCCAAAGAATAGCTAAGGATCATTTGTTGTGGGAAGAAAAGATGATGATGTCAACAAGCATTTTCCTCTCTCTTTCCTCTCTCTTTTGTTCCATACACTTCATCCTATTCTAGAGGGGTTTACTTCTTTGCAAGATCAATTTATTATGTCCCTCTCTGTGTCAGATGTGACCTTCTCATGAACAGGAATCCTCAAACAATAGTGAATTACGAATGATGACTTCCTGATGGCAACAGCTCAAATTGAAATTTCAGCAAATGTCAGACATGAGGTCAAAATCTGTCTGAGTCCCCCTGGAAAAGGAACTCCTCTGGAAAGGGAAGTGCCTGCTTACTTAGGAGATTTGCCTGAAGTTTGCATGTATGTTCCATTGTTATTTTTAGGCACATTTTATTTCCATTTGAAATGGTGTGTAATAAAACAGGAGTCCTCCAGGCACAATATATTTAGTGGGGCAGTTCTAATATGTAATTGATACTAATCCAGCAAGTCCCTTACTCTTCTGAGTAGCTATTCTTGTTGTAAAGTAAACCCCTTAACTTCAGTGTGGCTCGTTACACAACTTAGAGATCTGCACGGGGCTTCAGATTCACGGCAGTGCGTCCACAGGTGGTTTTCCCTATGGGAGAATTCCATCAGAGGCTGACGAATCCATCTATCTACAGTAACATATGTTCATGCATGCATTGTAGATTTTTTTTCCTCTGCAGCTTTACAGCTATTCTTCATAACTGATCTCTCAGTTTGGAGGAAGCTTTATAATCAGAGCTTCTTCTAGGTTCTGATGCTTTTTAGTAGTAACTGTTGCAGTGGTCTGGGCTGGAAACATATTTCTTTCCTTTTGCTATAACAGACCAGACCTACTGGACCAAATCGGAATGAAGGTCAAACCCTTTAAGGACTGTATTCATCTTATTGGATAACTATGCTAATTGTCTTAATATCTGTGTTGTGGGTATGAGGAAAAGGTTTAGATGTGCACTGTGAACAGATATGTACTGATTTTGAAAGGGACCTTCTTGTATTGCACATGGCAGAATTTCACCCAGAATTTCGCTGTACTTATCTTCACCTTACTGGTGCTTCTGCCAACCAAAGTCTTTCACAGGCATTTTTACTTATACTAAAACATGTTGAAGGTGTATCCTGAAGCCAGTGCTTCAGGACAGAACTCCGGTATTTATGGCTTTCCTAGAGATACTGTAATGGCGTACCGCACTGATGGCAAAGTTGTCAAAAATTGCCCATGTTCCTCCATTTTATGAGAAAAACTTATTTCTTTCAAAACCAGAAAGCAAAGTGCCTGTGGCTAATGGCTTGATACATTCCACACTACTTAGTGCTGCATGTTTTCACTTCTTGTTCCCCCTTGTTACCAGCTAACATCACTGGTCACATGAAAAGATGTTTTGAAAATCCTTTCAATGCTGCTTGTAAAAGAGGTTCTCCATTTTAGAGAATGAACCCTGTCTTTCATCACTGAGATCCTTCCCCCCCCCCCCCCATTTTATTCATCTTCCTTGTGCATTTTGACTCCTCTCTGCAGCTGGAAGGATGACTGTAGATATTGTCACAGTAATGATATTATTACAGCATTGACAGCTGAAGGAAAACAAAGTGTGCCAAAATTTGTAGTATTTTTTTGAAGGCTGGCTGATGCAGCCAGGTAAAAAACTGATTAGCTTTTGGACAGCATGCTTTTAAAGGAATAATTAGTTCAACATTGTACTTGATTGTAGTTATAATTCTCTCCTTCCAATAGGATTATACAAAACTGTACTATCAGGGGCTTAAAATGCTTTATCAGTGAGAATACACGTTTGTTGGTGGTTTTAACAGAACTGCAGACTAAATCCTAGTAGGGAGAAGCATTATGGGAATTTGCCAACAGGTCTTTGTACAGGCATTCGTGTGTCCATTCATAAAGGCATTCATACTGTTTGTGTTATTCTCACAGAGTGAGATTCAATGCCAGTTTTTTCAAACTCTATCAATAGGAGGAATGCAGAGAAATCAGCCTGTTTGAAGGCGACACCACAGAAAAGCTGACCTACAATAATATCTCACGCAGGCAACCGTTTCCGAATATTTTGCTGTTGCACATTTGGTCAAAGCACATACCAAAGGAACACCGAGTATTTATAGCAGTGAGGAATAAGGACTGCCATTTGACACTAAATACAGATTAGGGTAGTTTTTTTTTTTTTTTCAGCTCACTTCTCCCTTAGAAAACAAATTCGTCCTTCAGATAGGCTCTACAAATGGAGCGTGCAATGCTTGCAGAACTGAGAGCAAAGCGCAAAGCAAGGTATTTTAGTCAGGTGGCAACTGAGTGCATTTGGAAGGTAACAGATTTACCTTGTAGGTATTCGGAATGATAACGGCTTCACCAACATGCTGTAGCCTGAAAGCCAATCCCAATGCAACTCCTCTGCTAAATTCTGCAGAGCAGAAAGTGAGTGGGGTACTGAGGTGGAGGGGAAAAGCCTTGTTATTTTAAAATTGAGAGGGCCTGAAAAAGAGCAAAGACAAGGTACTATAGGATTCATGTAGGATGCAGCTCCGATCTTCATTTGTGTTTTGGGCTGGGAGTAAAGGAAAGAGGAGATGTGGCTATTTAACACTTGGAAAAGGTCTTTGCCCTGTTCTCCTCAGCAGGACTGTCCCAGCTACAGCAGCAGTGTGAAGCACCTGAGCAGGGCATCAGCTCCAGCCTCAGAGGCAGAGGGGGAATCGCAAAGCTGGTGGCGTAGGAGGATGGCTGGCTCCAGGATGTACCTACCCTCTGGGAGGGAAACAGTCCTGATGTGTCTATGGCAAATAAGCAGGAAATAGAAAATGAGAAAAGAGTTCTGCCAATGTGTTTTAGAGTGAAACAGAGAAAACTGCAACACTCTATTTTCTTTCTGATTGGTGGATAGTCACACTATTTCTTCTGAGTGTTTAAAATGCACATTACTCTGTGTTCTTACTCATTGCTTTTCTGGTGCTGGTCTTTAAAGGAACCTCTCAACACCATTTTTGTTTCTGCAGTAGGGCTGCATTTGAACCCTGCCTGCAACAGCTAGCCTTGCTGCCTGGGCAATTCACTTGGGACCAAAGTAATGGGAGGAAGGTTAAATCTCACCATTCAAATCTCACTAAAATGGAGTACAACAGAGAAGAATCGTGTCTGTATTTCAGTGGTCTGCTTTGATTTAAGATATGGATTGTTGATCACTACATCTCTATGTCTTCTCAATGATAGCAAATCAACACTGTAGTAATTTAGACTATTTGATTGCAAGCAAGGTTGCACATTTGGCAGTTCATTCTTACCTTCTATTCGTTCTCCATTTGGAACTGTTATTCTCAGTAGAAAACACTGGTGCACTTCTCGTCAGGGCTCACTCACAGAGGGAAAAGACAGAAACTGATAATGCTGCCTAGAAATAGATTTGACTATAGAGTAAAAGACCTGGGCTTGAGCTTGTCCTGGTGTATCTGTGATTTCCACATGTATGAGTGCAGATTGAGGCTGATATTTTCTGTTCCCCATGACAAGTCAGTAGCAACGTAACAAGCTCTGCCTCATTTCTGTCTTGACCCACCTGGCTCCCTGAGGGTGCCAAGACGTGATGATGATCATGGCACTAGACAGACCACAGACTGTAATAAATTCAGTGAGGAGCCGGGGGGCTTCAGGCTGAAATATCTTCAGAAAAAAAAAGAAGAGGAAATGCTTAGTAATATCTCTCAGGTTCACAAATAAAAGATATCCCAAAGTCTTGTGGCTCATTGTGCAAGAGTAAAAGTCCTTTAATAAAGAAATAATCTCTCCCTATGTTGCTGTGAGAGGGGTTACATTACTGAAGAAACGAACAAATAATTGTTTTTTATTTTGACATACTTAATTGTAAGCAGTTTGGGCAGTGAAGGAATAACAGTCATTCTTACACTTGTTATTTCCACTTTCTGGTTTCCCAAGCAACAATGAGCCTCTGGTTTGTCCCTCTCCTCAGCTGAAGTTGAGCAAAGAGGAAAAACTTAATTTGGGATACAGTTTTGCATATTTAAAATCAATTGTTATTGTTTGGCTTTTTTTACTTTTTAAGAGTCTATTTAACTATATTGTGAATTGTTCTCCAGATAGGTTTTGGTTTGTTTTATTGTTGATAAATAGCTTCCTCACCAAAATGCAAATATTTATCCTGCTCAAAATATGTTTTGTATCTTTGTCAGAGGCTGGCCAAAATGCTGAATTTCTTTTCCCATTTTGTCCAGAGAAAAGAGCTCTAAAGCTCTAGTCAGTTCTAGCATATCAGAGATGAACGTAAAAGGTAATTCTTATGCAATTACAAGTTTCTGGCATTTTTGTGTTCATTGGACATCACTGTGTTAATATTATTTTTGTCAGTGCATATTTCTACACCGCAACACACTGTGAAGGAGGGAATGTTTTTGCTCCTCTTGAATACTGAAAGCACATTGAGATTTCTGAGTTTATTTTTGCCTGAGAACTAAGTAGTGTCTATTTGGGATCTCTAGCTGAAAATCCTGTATAAACAGCCAGCTAGTGTTTATGATTATTTGATTGCTACCTTACAGTCAGGACATACTAAACTAACTGTGACAAACTTTCTCATTTGCCTTCCTTCCTTCCTTCACCCAACATCTTTTGAAAACTTCCCCTTCATGAAAGTTCTGGACGTTGGCAGAAAGAACTGTGGAATTTGGAATTGTCTCTTTTCTCAGAAGTTGTTTGGCTGAATCTCTAATTCCTATGGTAAGAAAATTAATGCACAGATTTTTCTTTTACCACTCTTTGGTGACTAATGATGGCCTTTTAGCAGGTCAGCTTGGTAGGGCTTCCTTCCCCATGGCCTACTAAGGTTGACAATTCCCTGCAAGATGTGCTGTGCTGACATGCCTTGACTCAGGAAGAGGCTAATCCTTGTCTTGCAAGGCTGTCAGCGGCTCCTTGCTACCTCGAGTCTCCTGAGTTTAAAGTGCTCAAAGCCATCCCCATTTCAGTCCTGAAAGTGCCTCAAGTAGTCAAGTCTCTCCTGAAAGTCTGGAAAGCATCTGGCTGCTAACTCATACAAAACTCTTCTAGAGTGCTGTGGGAGACTCCAGCATTTCTCAAAGAGTCTGAGAGGTATATCTTGAAATGCTGAACACAAACTGACCGTATGAGCCCAAGCTGAATTTGCCTTTCATACAGTAGCAAGGGACTGGAGACTGGCCTGTGAAATTGGGGACTGCCTCTGAGATCCTCACTGAGAGAAGCCAAACAAGTCTTCAGTGTTTGAGCTTACCCAGTTAGCACAGAGAGGTGCTTTCTATTGATAAAGTCAGTCTGTCACCATGAAATGACCACACTCTCTCTGCTGATTTGGGAGGGCTGAGGGCCACACATGTAAGACTGTGCCCTGCGGGGCAGGTGCTGGGCTCCTGATGGGAAGCCTGAGCTGGGCATTGCCGCAGGTCTGCAAGGCTCACACTGCTGCTTCTTGGCTTGTGAGCGGCCTCTTCTCTCTCACCACACCAGGCACTTCAGCAACAACTAGCCAGACCGGGATGCCCCAGCAACTGCCCGCGTCCCACCCCAGGGTATCATCCCCAGTGTCTTTTCTTCAAAGACCTAAGTGGGTCCATGCTGACACAGAGCTGCTACTTTGGTAATGGTGCTGTTGGCTGGAGCAGGCTCTCCTTTTCAGTTTGTCGTATGCCCTCGCTTTGCTAAATTATCGGAAAAACATCTGTACAGGATGCACTTTGGCCAGGAAGGCGCGATGATCCCGGCTCCTGACTTTGGGGCTGACCGCAGGGGACCCGCCAGGCGGGACTCGCTCCTGCAGGCTCCCTCCCGGAGGAGATGCGGTGCGGGGCCGGTGCGGGGCGGGAGGGCCGGTGTCGGTGTCCGCCAGGGCGCGCTGCGGAGCGGAGCTGCGCGGCCGCCGCCGGGGCTGGCGATGCCGGGGGCGAAATGAGGCACCGGCAGGGAGGGTCTAGGGGACCGACACCCCCGCGCTCCCCTCCGGCTCGGCCGGTGCCCGGGGGCAAGCGCGGGGAAGCTGGGTCGCGGGGCCGCGGCGGCGGAGCCGATCCCCGCAGCAGTCGGCTCTCCAGCCGCCGTTTTCCCCCAACCCGCTCCTCCAGCGGCGGGGGCCGAGGCACTCCGCCACCGGGGCGGGCTGGAAATTTACCGGGGCCGTCCGCAGCGCGGCTGTGAGCCAGGGCGGGGCGAGCGAGCCAGCGAAAGGG
>WBNH01003748.1:333890-345292 GCA_013401255.1 Urocolius indicus
GTAATAAATTATTTTCTGTTTTCTTCCCCAAGCCAAGCAGCCTGGTCTGTTTTGTCCTGCACCTTAAGCGGCAATTAAGCCCTCCCTGCCCTTTAGCAATCCTCAAGTCTTTGGTACTTGAGGCTAATCGTGGTCTTTTGTTCCCTGATGGGCCTAAACCAGGACACCATTTTATTATTTAAAGGCCATGATGAAGAAAGCAAGCTGTAGACAAATCTGCCTCCATATCTTCAAGGTCTTTAGGTATCTTTGGATGCTTAAATTACATTAAAACAATGAGAACTGGTTATCCTGAGTTAGCTTAGGTTGTCCTTGCAGATGAGGGCTATGGTGGCAAGATAGAAACAGATTTCCATTCCTGACTTCCAGCACATGGTATCATTCCACGCCCCTAGGTAGCATTTGTAAGGCTTTGATTGCGCCTTCCTCATGAAACAAGCAGTTGAGATCTCTATTTCTAGTTTCTGCTCTTGCAAAATTTTGTACTGCTGCTTTACTTTGAATTTGTAAAAACTCCAGTGCTTCCAGCATTTTTGGGAAGGTGTTAGCCAACTCCCTGAGGCTCTTTTCCTGTTAGCTGGGAGCATCCTAAGGCCAAGAGCCATGCACTGAGAAACAGAGGAACAGACAGTTTAATGGAATTTAGGTTACCCAACTAGGGCCCCGAAAGTCTGGTACACAGGCACTGCTGGATGAATATATTTTCACATCTGTGCTTTCCCTTTTTCTGCCTTTTAGTGGATGGAACGAACACTGAATCATCCATACGACATAGTAACTGGTGACTTATTCTTCCACTTGTAATTTTCATCTTTAGAGCAGCCTAGAGTGTTGCTGCTGTTTGGTGTGTGTTCAATGACATATATGGAGTCTAATTCCTACTAGGTAAATGCATGGAAAATGAATTGTCATTCCCCCTTTAGGTTTTGTCCTCCTAGAGTGAGGATGAACCTCACTGAACTGGGCAGTCTGTTTGAACAGAGTCTTAGTCTGTTCAAAGAGAAGACTCTTAGTCTTCTAAGCACCAAAAATGACTTAATTTAAAGATCTCTGTAGATACAGTAGTCTTTTCTATATGCTGTGTGTTCCCAAAATGCTCCTAGTGTTTAATCACTTTAGCATAGCTGCATGCAGTTAAATTCATACTGAAGCACGTTACTTCATGTGATGTAGTAATTGCAAACCTCAATGGAGATTCAGGTTTCGTAATTTCAGTTTTTACATACAGAAGACCTGAGACAATTCTTCTACCAGGTCTTGAAATCTAGACTGATTAGAGGGTGGGGTGAGACATGGCATTGATAAGTTGTTTAACCCTAGCAGAGTCTTTGACTGTAAATTATTGACTACAGAAGCTCGGAGTTTCATGAAGAAGCTGTGCCTGTTGCCTTGACCTTAGCAGTATTTGAATTTTTTAACAAAGTGAATTATGCTGTGGAGAGCAACGTTCTGGCTTTAACCAGGATTCTGGAGCTAATTTTCCCACTGCTCCATTGCGAAAAAAGGTGAAGACTGTGAAATCAGATTGTTACAAACTACTTTCTGGCCAGCAGAGTGGTTGGGTGATGTGATATTGTATTAAATCAACGGCTGAATTATTTCATCTTATCCTAGTCCATCTGAATGGAAAATGCACTCCTTAATTTAGAGATTTTCGTTTCAAGTGGAGATGTGGCTACAACGAGGCTTTTCAAGCAGCTGGAAACAGTTGAATAGAAACAGTTCTAACTTTTTTGTCTTCCATGTTTGCTGTGAGCATTTCCTGAACAAATTCATTTCCTGAACAACTATTTTGTTTATCTTTTTTTTTCTTTTTCCTCAACCTTTTCTTCATTCTATTCCATTCTTCAGCGGCTTGATGTCCTTCTCTGCTTTCAGGGGACCTCCAGACTCTTTGGCTGGCTCCTTTTGTGATTATCCAATCAGTATCCTTAGCAGTGACATAAAGAACTTGTGTGAAATTATTTACTCCTTTATCTCCTTCCCCCTACTGAGTTGCCAGTCACCTTCTTCAGAGTCCTACAGCTCCCACCAATGCTTGGAGCATCTGTCATTCACCATCCTTGACATGCCAATTGTTGGTTATCAGGCTTTCCAGGTAAACTGCAGACTTTGCCTTAATGTACTAGCAAGATAAAGTCACTATTTATCAGGTCTCCTCTGCTCTGAGGATACACAGCCAGCTTTAATTTAAAAGCTGCTGTATAGCTTGCCTGTATGTTAAGGAGGACTAGGAAAACAGCTTTGTTGCTTGATTTCCCGTGGGAAAACTTGCTCTGCCTATTTCTGTAATGCCTAGAGTGGTCACGGCTGTAATAGAGGAGTAACTGCTTTGTATTTTCTGTCAAAGACAAAAGACAAAGACAATGTTATTTATGTTTATATTTTTCTCCTCAGTGAAGAGATTTTGATGTCTTTGTGTCAGCTCTGGTAATGCTATATTGTTGGCCACAATGTTTGGAGTGTCTCTTGTACACAACGTTCCACTTGTGCTGTTAGTCCCCCAGTATCCCACAGTATACTCCAGCTCAGGGCAATCACTACCTATCACTATAGGTAGTACTCAGAAGGGCCACAAGAGTTGAGAACCAGCCCCAAAAGCACTCAAATATGCAATGAGAGGGTGATGCTGAATCCAAGGGTGAGTGATGCCTAGCTCTCCCCATGGAAGTCAGTAAGGCTTAGACTTAATAGCCAGTGGGATGAAGACTCAAGTTACTCAGCTATGTTTTGCTTTTGATTGTCAAGGGAGACTTAATTGTGGTTCCCCAGGTACTTTTATATAGCATAGGGAATAATTGTAAAGGAAGTGAAGGAAATGGTGTTTTCTTGACATGCTTGTCTCTTGTAACTGACCTTCAGGTCTAGGTCACCACCGGAGTCAGAAGGGAGTCCTGTGAACAGTTACCAGTCTGTATTGAAATTATCATTTAAATAGTGCCATAAGCTTGCTGAGAGACATTTCATGCCTCTATTCTATGAAGGATTTTCAGTCCAAGCATGTGTGTTGTGAAATTTATTCCAGCTATGCAGATTAGGAATTTTGATTAATGGAGTGAGTTTTCCCTCTGTTAGTACAATTTTTAATGCAAAGAAATACCTGGGCTGTTTGCTAGTGATAGGCTGCCTAAGAGTTTGCTGGAGGAATGATCCAAATACTTAGGGTGAGGGTTTGGCAGGTACTGATCTGTTTTGCTACTGGTAACTGGAGATACCACCTTGCTACTGTAAAATGCTTAATGCGTTTATGTAAATTTTTGCATGCTTTCTGTGGCTTCCACTGAAGTATTAATCTATTTAAAAGAGAGTAGAATAGATCTTTAATCCATATATAATATTCAGTTGATAAATGAAGCCCTGTTCCTGGATAGTAACTTACAGTTTTACTTAATTTTCCCTGATGAGTTGCAGTGTTAGCAATGCTTGTATGGTCTTCTTTTTTTTTCTGAATAAACTTTTAATTATCAATGGGTAAATATTATCCTTACATTGAAGGCTCTTATGTTTGTCAGAAGTCCTCACCGTTATGTAAATGGTGGTATATTACCATTTGTAACAGGTTGTATGCTCTGTCTGGCTCAGTATTTAAAACCATGTATGTGAAACCGGACACGTGCCCTTGTGGGGAAAACACAGGAGAGGATTAATCAGTCTAAGGTTAATAAAGAAGCCAAAGAATGAATCATCAGCTACTGATGAAATTCAGATTCTCTACTTTTGACCACACTTTTTGTTCTTCAGGCGAAGTAATTGCTGGCTTTGACTATTGTCCTTCTCCTTTATCAGTTCTTCTTTGTTCCCTGTTCTTGCCATTTGTCTTATCTTGTATCGAAGTCCCATCTGGGGAGAAAAAACAGAGTCATTGTAGAGCTTGTGTGTGCTGTTTGCTGCCACTGCCCTGCTCAGCTGCCTGGTACGTGCATCTTTGTCTGCCCCAGCTCTGTCTTGGTCCCTGTCACCTCTCACTTACTGAGCCACGTTGCAGTCAGCAGTGCACCCCTCAGCTTCATACTGTTATGTTGCGTTTGCAGACAGCAGCATGATGCTTTCTGTGATGCTTCCAGATGCTGTTGTACTTTCGGTGCAACAGCATTGCCCCATGTCACTCGCTGCACAGCACAGGGGTCTTTCGGTCCCCTACACACTGACCCCTTGACAGTACCACCATGGCATCCTCAGGTGCTCCTCAAGACTTCTGCTGCAGTTGTGGAATCTAGAGGGCAAAATGGTGTTTGGTGAGTAGCAACTTGGAGAACAGTGAGAGCTACTTGTGTGGAATGGGAGGAAATTAAGACCTGAGGAAAGGCAAGGAGGCAAAGAAGAGAAAGGAGGTATAAGACTAATTGGGGAGATGAGCATGAGTATTTGTTACTCTTTCTGCTTGAAGCATCTTGTCACTTGGTCATTATGTTCTCTCATGGTGAACCTGACCTGTGGGAGTCATCAGCTTAGTGTAGTCGGTCTCTGGATCGTATGACAGCTTGGTGGGAGCAAGAAAGCAGGGAATGCTGCAGTAGACATCCCTAAATAGCTGGAATTGTAATGTTTAGGTTGTAATCTTTGGATTACCTTTGCTTGTTTATGGGTGATTTTGCTGCCTATCCACTCAGGCAATATTATCTTTGTAATCGTCTGAGTAAGATTCTGATTGTTTGCAGTCTCCTGCATTGTGATGTTTACTACTTAATGGTGATGTCAAAGGCATGAGAGTAAATCCGTATAGGATATGTCCATAACACAGGAGAGAAAGAAAATGTAATATTCACGAGGCAATAGGGGATGTTCATAGAATAGAATCATAGAATGGTAGGGGTTGGAAAGGACCTATAAAGATCATCTAGTCCAGTCCCCCTGCTAAACCAAGTTGACCTAGAACAGATCACTCAGGAATGCATCCAGGTGGGTTTTGAAAACCACCAGAGAAGGAGACACCACACCCTCCCTGGGCAGCCTGTGCCAGGGCTCCCTCAGCTTTACAGGAAATAAGTTTTTCCTTATGTTTAAGTGGAACCTTTTGTGTTCCAGCTTTGTCCATTAGCCTGGTCTTATCACTGGACACTACAGAAAAAAGTGCTGCTCCATCCTTTTGACATCCACCTTTCAAATACTTGTAAGCATTAATGAGGTCCCCCCTCAGTCTCCTCCAGGCTGAACAGTCCCAGGTCCTGCAGCCTTTCCTCATAAGGAAGATGCTCCAGTCCCCTGATCATCTTGGTGACCCTGTGCTGGACTCTCTCCAGAAGTTCCCCATCTCTCTTTAGCTGGGGAGCCCAGAACTGGACACAGGACTCCAAATGAGGCCTCATCATGGCAGAGTAGAGGGGAAGGAGAACATCCCTTGAGCTGTTGAACACACTCTTTCTTGTTGATGCATCCCAGGATGCCATTGGCCTTCTTGGCCCACGAGGGCATATTGCTGGCTCATGTGTACATTATTATCAACCAGGACTTCCAGGTCTCTCTCTGCAGAGCTGCTCTCTAGCAGGTCAATCCACAGCTTCTAGTGGTGCATAGGGTTGTTCCTACCCAGGTGCAGGACGCTCACTTGCCCTTGTTCAACCTCATGCGTTTCCCCTCTGCCCAACTCTCAAGCCAGCTGAGATCTCGCTGAATGTCAGCACGGCGTTCTGGGGAATCAGACAGTCCTCCCAGTTTGGTGTCATCAGCGACTTTGCTGAGGGTACCCTCTGTTCATGGAGATGTTGAACAAGACTGGCCCCAGAACAGATCCCTGTGGAACTCCACTGGCCACAGGCCTCCAACTCAGTTCTGTGCCATTGATCACCACCCTCTGCGCTCTGTCATTCAGCCAGCTCTCGATCCACCTCACCGTCCACTCTTCCAATCCACACTGCCTGAGCTTTCTGATGAGGATGTTATGGGAGACAGTGCCAAAAGCCTTGCTGAAGTCAAGGTAGATGACATCCCCTCCTCTCCCCTCATCTAGCCAGCTGGTTATGCCCTCATAGAAGGCTATCAGGTTGGTAAGACAGGATTCCACCTTGGTGAATCCATGTTGAGGCCCTCTGATAACCACCTTTTCCTTCATGTGTATTGAGATGGCATCCAGGATGAGTTGTTCCATCCCCTTTCCAGGGATGAAGGTGCGGCTGACCAGCCTGTAGTTTCCCAGATCCTCCTTGCCTTTTTTGAAGACTGGAGTGATATTGACCTTCCTCCAGTCCTCGGGCACTTTGTCAGGCCTCCATGATCATTCAAAAATGATGGAGAGAGGCTTAGCAATCTCATCAGCCAGCTCTCTCGGCACTCGTGGGTGCTGTTGGATCAGACAAGAATGGGAATGATGGGGAGAAGTCTCTTACAATTTGCTTTAATATAGATTGTAGCAATGCTTGCACAACTGTGTGCAGGGCTTCTTGCTTTTCCTGGCGGGCAAAGTATTGACTTCTTTCTTCCCACAGCCTTAAAGCATAGGAATGAGTAAGCAGTGTAGTGACATCAGTGAGGTGGTGCAGTTCTGAAGCATGGAGGATGTTTTTGCATTATGTTATGTAGGATTCTTTGTGATATATGCTATTGCTTGAATTGGGTTAAGACTTTCAATTTTTTTCCCCTAATATTTGCTGCAACCAAAGAGCCTAGGCATAGTGATTTTGCCTGGGTCAGGTTTTTGACAGCAGGGGGGCTACATGGATGGCTTCGTTAAACAAAGAGCTGTCAGAAGCTTCCTGTGTAGCTGAGAGGGCTAATGCTGGTCAGTTCTAAGATGGACCCTGCAGCTGACCCAGGCCTGGCCAATTAGTGATGGAGGTAGTGCCTCTGTGAATAACATATTTGAGAAGGGGAAGATGTTGTTGTGCAGTTGCTAAACTGCAGCAGCAGCAGAGTGAAAATGGGAAAACATCTCTGGGGACACCAAGGTCAGTGGAGAAGTGGGGGGAGAAGAGTGCTTAGGCCCTGAAAGAAAGACTCCTTTGTGACCTGTGGTGAGGACCATGGTGAGGCACGTCCCTCTGCAGTCCATGGAGGCCACTGGGAAGCAGAGTCTCACTTGCAGCCCATGGAGGACCCTACGCTGAAGCGAGTGGATGCCTGAAGGAGGCTGTGACTCCATGGGAAGTTCCTGGAGCAAGTTCCCAGCAGGACCTCGAAGTCCATGGGGAGAGAGGAGCCCATGCCAGAGCTGGTTTTCTGTCAGGACTTGTGATCCTGTGAGGGACTTAGGCTGGAGCAGTCAGTACCTGAAGGACTGTTCTCCCCATGGATGACCCACGTTGGGGCAGGATGTGAGGAGCTGCCCCGGTGGGAGGCTCCATGATGGAGCAGTTTGTAATGGACTGGGGCCAGTGGTAACGACCCACGCTGGAGAAGTTCATGAGGGACTGTCTCCTGTGGGGAGGGACCCCACACTATACCAGTGGGAAGTATGAGGAGGCCTCACCCTGAGAAGAAGCAACAGCAAAGTCCAATTGTAATAAACTAACTGCAACCCTCATCCCCTGCCATTGTGGGGAAAGGAAGGAGAGTCCTGGGAGGAGGGAATGATTGGGGAAGGTGTTTTAAGATTCAATTTTATCTCTCATCTACCTATTCTGATAGTTCATTTTCCAATCAAACCTTGTTCTCCCCAGGTTTAGTCTGTTTTGCCCGTGACGCTAATTGCTGAGTGATCTCCCTGTGCTTATCTTGATTCACAAACTTCTCATTATATTTCTCTCTCTCTCTTATCTGGTTTAGGAGGGGGAGTGATATTACAACTTGGTGGACACCTGGCACCCAGCCAGGGCTAAACCACCTCAGTGTGTTAGTATGTGTTTGTGTGTTTGATGAATGTGATGAGGATGGCCATTTCTGGAGTATGTGAGTGAGCTAGCAAGATGCTTAGAGTTCATGGTAAGGCTTGAATAAGTCTGTGTATAGAAATACAGAGCTGAAGAGCTTGCATCAGTGGAAGGTTATGCATTTCTGTGTGATCCAGATGTTTCTGCAGAGGAACAAGATTTCCAGAAAAGTCAGAATGAAAAAAAATTTAAAAAAGAGGTGAAAAATTTGAGAGAATCTTCCATGAAAGTAAGTTGTATCTTGGGCAGGAAAAAGACAGGAAAGATATTTTTCTAGCAAGGAGGAAGAAAAGTCTGCAGAAGGATCTGGTAAGGTGCACAAAAAGATCATGCGCTATGCTGGAGCAGTTTTTTGCAATCTGAGTGAAAAATACGTTTGAAAGAAATATGTGCTCGATTTAATTTTTCTTTTTACTGGACCACTGTAATTTTAAAGATCTTAATTATGAAATACTGATAGAATAAGAAACTTAAGTCTTTCTATGTATGTCTATCTGGTGCTTCTGCAGAGTTATCTGTAGACCAGATAGCTTACCTGTAAATTCTCAGGAACTTTATACTTCAGCCACAACTATTCCTTGGTTACATGGGGAGGAGTTTAAAATTTATCAGTGTGAGGGTCTTAATTCAGGAGTATTAAGAGACCTTTACCCAAAGGCCATGACCCTGACTGTTTCCATGCTCCTGAGCTCCGACGCTCAGGGAATGTTCACCTGCAAACTTTGACCTGCCTCGATGATGGTTACTCCTGTCCCAGAGCAAAGCAGGAACAGATACTGAACTATGTATGTTTGTGGTTAGGAGCTGTTAATATGACTTGGGGAATGCTACAAAGTCTGCTGTTGCCCCCTCTTGTAATAGTTGTGCCAACTCCTGAAATCAAGTGAATGTGTGATAATCTTGATTTCAGGCAATAATAAGGAAGAGGTTATTCTTTACTCGTAGGTAAAGCGAAGGGCTTGAAAACATGAATGGCAGCTTGTGCCCCAAAAGACAAATAAAAATTTATTGTGGGTTGTTGTTTTTCAGATGCCTTATTTTGGTGCCTTTGTCATATTTTGGGTGGCCTGACTAATGATTTTTAAATGCTAGGGATTGCTGTAGTGAGAAGTACATATCAGTCTATAATAAGATGCCCCCTTTTTTTTTTTAACTAAGGAAGCCGCAACAGTTAAGGGAATATGAGAAACAAAACCAATCTGGGCATTCCTTTATAGGTCATATTATTAATTGAACATTTTGTCTTGGCACCCAGCAAGCATCTAGCACAAACACACTTGCTGAGCCTTATGGACAAATGTTGAACATCTCCAGGGTTTAGTATGCCCAGTTGGATTAAGCAGTAAAAGTGCATGAGATATTTATTCTTTCTCTCACACTCTAGTCATTGCCTTTAAATGTTTAAGCATATCCAGAAGGGAACGGCAGAGTGTGGAACTTGAGTAGCTGATCCAAAAATGGTAACAGCAACAACAAAAAAAATAAACCTATCATTAGAGAAATCATGTGTTTTGGTAGTTCTGTTTAGACAACAGAACAAGCAAAAACACTTATCTAGTGTAGTTCAGCAAATGCTAATGGGTCCAGTGTGTGATAACATGTTTATTTTTGCCTTGGGTCTTTGATGAGTGAGCACAGTCCTTTTTCTCATTTTGTTCTAAAAAATCTGTTTTGTGCTTCACTTGTCAAACAGGCCATTGCTAGTGAAAGTCTTGTACGAAGAGGGTTGAGTTTGTTGTTCTTCACCACCTAATCTGTGGAAAAATGTATTGGCTGGCCTGAGTAGTTATACTGTCAGTTGGTTTTATAAGTTTAATACAAATTCCATTTTCTGCCGCAAAACAGCAGATCTACGTCATGGAGAAAAGCAGAGTTACTTCTGCTGGCATGGGGGCAAATGGACTGGTGGAGTTTCAAGTGAGTTGCAGGCACTCTTCTATGTAGCATAACCAGGACCATGTATGTCCCAAAACAGACTGACTTGACCTGACATCAAGCAGATGAATGTGGTATAAAATTATTTATATTATTATAAAATTAATTTTAATTTTTTTTTTAAAGCTGGGCCTCGGTGCATGCACAGAGGCAATGTTTTTCGAGAAGGCAAAACCTCATTCTGAGTCCCCAAGATGTACAGGTGCCTCTAATGGAAAGCGCTTGGGCATTGTGGTTTTAGCTGTCAGCAATGTTGAGACATTTTTTAGAACCTCACAGCAGACCTGCACTCATCCACTCATCCATTTATTTTAAACTGAAGCAGTTCATCAAGACTCTTTGCAAAGTTATTTTCTATGGCCGACATTGCTGTAACGTCCTCTCTGCTTACCTGAGCCTTCTCTATACACCCATTCCTGATGCTGTTTTAGCAGCTCTTTGCTGGAGGGATCAATTCCTGCCTCATACTATATGTAATACCTAGACACTCCCAGTATTAGAAACAGAAATAGTACAAGACCACACCTTGAATATTGTGTTCAGTTCTGGGCCTCTCACTATAAGAAAGACATTGAGGTGCCGGAGTGTGTCCAGAGATGGACAACAAAGCTGGTGAAGGGTCTAGAGAATAAGTCTTACGAGGAGCAGCAGAGGGACTTGGGCCTGTTTAGTCTAGAGAAGAAGAGGCTGAGGGGAGACCTTATAATTCTCTACAGCTACCTGACAGGTGGTGTAGCAAGGTTACTCCCAAGTACTGAGTGACAGGGCAAGAGGAAATGACCTCTAGTTGCACCAGGGGAGGTTGAGATTGGAGATTAGGAAGATCTTTTTGATTTAGAGGGTTGTTACAACACTGGCACAGGCTGCCTAGGGAAGTGATGGAGTCACTATCTCTAGAGATATTTAAAAGACACAAAGATGAGGTGCTGAAGGACATGGGTTAGCGGTGGGCTTGGCAGTGTTAGATCTTTTCCAACCAAAATGATCCTATGATTCTGTAAGTGTGCCAGTGGTATGATACTGTTAGGGTTTCTTACTTCCTTTTCCTTGCATCCCTCTGCCTGGAGGCCAGGTGGCATGGAGGATGCTGTCCCTTAAGAGCTTGCTCATGTGAAGGTGACATTGCAGGCACTGGCTCAAGAATAACTCATGGCCCACTGTTTTTTGAAGCAGATTACCTTAATGCTTTGGATCAACTCCAAAACTACCTCAGTTGTTGCCAGCATCTCTTCCCACTGTAAAGAGTAAGTTGTTCTATAAATAACGGTGCTAATTAGGCTTCATTTGTGTCCCAGTTCCTTCATCTCCTTTTGTCCCCTGTGACATGATTGTGGAGAGAGAGGCAGCATGTGCACAACTCTGCCAGTGTGGGACTCATAAGTTTGGGTCCCTCTTCTACTCAAGTTTTCACAAGGTGTCGTGGTTTGGCCCAGCTGGCACAGCAGCACCATGACAGTCTCTTGCTCGGTGTCCCCATTCACCCCCACCCTCATTAGGATGGCGGAGGCCCCAGTGAAATGGGAGTAAAAAGATAAGCAAGGTTGTAGTGGATTGAGACAAGGGCAGGGAGGGCTCACTGCCAATTATGGTTCCAGGCAGAACAAACTCCAGTACTCGACTTAGAGAGGAAAGTAGGAAAGTTTATTGTACAAGAAACAGAACAGA